>BQNB010004402.1:0-12767 GCA_026074375.1 Tanacetum coccineum | reverse complement strand
ATTTTCTTAAAAATTATTCTACTATCATCTCACAAACTATTTTCCAAACCATTTTAAAAACTTACTTGTTTTCATCTTTTAACCTATTATGTCGACGTTTATAAACTTCTGCCATCGTTTTATAAATCATTTCGATAACACCTTATAAACTGTTAGCCTTAAAATATGGTGACATATCGGAATTACATTAGTTTTCATTAGGCAAGAACTACAGGGATAGAACTGTTAAGTTAGTATAGTGTCCCTTGTCTTGACCTATATATACCCCCTCCATACTTCCATGAAGGGGTGAAGCTCACATTTGTAAAAGTGTGTGTGTGTGTGTTTTCTCTCAACACATACACTCTTCCCATCTCTTTTCACCTTAAACTCTAATAATATGGCTAAACATTTGTTCAATCCTCCCCGACCTCCGGATCTTTCTTGTTAGCTAGTGATTTCGTATTTTAACAATTGGTATCAAGAGCTAACCGGGGGTGTATTGTATTCGTGTGTGTTGTGTTTGTGGTTTTGTTGTGGTGGCTTATTTGAGCTTATTGGTTCGGCTTAAAAAGGCTTATTTTTTTACTTATTCGGCTTATTTTTGTTTAAATTTCACTCGTTATACTTTTGTTGCTTACATTCTTATTTGGGCTTTCTATACAAAATTTTCATTTGGGCTTACTGTTCATCATATTTAGTTATGACTTGGTGCGTTTTTGTTTTGAAAAACATCAGAAGTCAATACCATTTTAATCAATAAGAGTGTGTTTCGTTTGACAAAAAGAGTGTTTCGTTTGAAAAGCAACTTCTTATCATCTCTTTTATTCTTTTTTTCGTGGCTTACTCAGTGGTTTTACAAGCTTATTGTCACGCTTATTTTTGTGGGCTTATTTGTCAGTTTTGGTTTCGAGCCTATTTGAACACAAGCTTATCTTCGTGGCTTATTCATGGTTAAATCAAGCTTATTTGTAAAGCTTATTTTTCTGGTTGGTTTTTTGTGTACAAGATGTGAAACGGAAATTAGTTAATTTGAGAAGGAACCGAACGAGTAAAATTCTAAGAGGAACCGAACTAGTCACTTGCCAAAGAACCGATCTAGTTTTTTTTGTCAAGATCAACCGATCGAGTCCAAATCTTCATCAACCGAACTAGTTTGCCGAACTAGATAAAACTTGCGACCCGAACTAGTAAGATTTTAGAACAAGCCGATCTAGTCATTTCAACAAGAACCGAACTAGTCATTTCATCGAGAACCGATCTAGTAAAAACCCTTGACAACCGAACTAGTTGATTTTGTAAAGGACCCGAACTAGCTAAGAAAGAAGGAACCGATCTAGTACAAAAGATACACGTTTTTAGCTATTTTAGATTTTTTGGTTTCGAGTGCCGGTCATCTACGGGACTTATAACGTATACCGTTGCGATTGTGACATCGTTTCGATCATCGTGGTATATTCACTTCTCACCGACGATAACCGTAGAAGTCCCGAGCAAGAAAAACGAAACATGTTATATTTCTTTTCAAACGAGCAAGACGAATGCATGGAGGGAATTATGTTTTATTAAACTAATTTTGAAATTGGAAACTTTGGTCCCTGAGAGAGAGAAAGTAAGGTTTCTAGTGAGAGAAAATGCAATAGCATGAAATGTGATAAAAAGAACAACCAACCCCTTCCCATGGCTGGAAAAGGGTTTATATACAAGTGTTTGTGAGCTTTATGGGCTTGGGTATGGGCTTACACTTGGGTAAAAGACCCGGCCCAATACCGAAAGCCATACGCTTACTTTCTAACTACGAGCTATGCTATACTAAACGATACACGGGGGTACCGAGTCTTTTTCATAATCCTAATAATTACCACACTTATCATCATCCTCATCACTTAAACCTTCTTCACAACTACAAGCATAAACCTTTCTCTATATAAACCTTCCACCAAATATACACCCACATGGGACCAACACAGCATTCATTACACATTATAAACTTGTCTACTTTCTATCCCCTTCTAATTCCAAACATAGGCTCCTATCTTTCACATCAAAACATTCTCCACCGCATACCTTCCCTATTCATTCTCTTCTTCAGCACAACACATACAAACACATTACTCTTGAATGTTAACCACCCATACACACACTCTCAGCATCCTCCTAAACACTATCCCTTAACACCTCTTGGTTTGAATTCTAATCTCACAACATCACCTAACTTCCCTCACACACTAGAATTGCCAACTCCCCCCCCCCATACCTTATCCGAACACTTCAACATTTAAATTTGGAATCACAAGCCATAGGCTCCTTTCCATCACATCAATGACAACTCACACCTCACACTTATCCCACATGTTGAAATAAAAATTCAAATTTAAATCACAAGCTTTAGGCTCTAAACCATCACATCATGCCAACTCACTCCTTCTCATCTTTATCCCACATGTCTAATAGTTTGAATTTGAAATTCAAATTATCCCTCTCACAACATCACACTTGCTAACCAAGTTAAGAATATTCCTTTCTATCCTAAACCATAGCAACTCATCACAAACCATGTTTAGTTTCCAGACAACCATTAACATGTGAGGAATACCAAAGACATACCTTATTATCCAATACTTATCTCTATCTCTTTGATATAACCAACATCCCCAAAGTTTTGTTATAAACACTTCACAAATGTGTTTTATCAAATAGCTTATTCGAGTTGTTTGAACTTGAGTGTAAGAATAATAAAAGGTCAAAGCATGAAGTATAATAGAGGGATTAACAAGAACGTTATTTTTAAAGGCCAAAAACCCAAAGAATACACTTAGGCTTATGGCGTGTTGGCCACGCACTGACATATTTCCAGTGCGTCACTCTCGAAGTGTATTTTATCACTTTGTGTTTTTGGCCTATAAATACCCTATCTTGGCCTTTGTATTCCTTACCTCTTGCCAAACAGTCTTTCTCTCTTTTTCTCTTCTCTTATCCTAAGTCAAACACCATCTTTGTTTTCTTATCTTCTTAATATATCTAATATTGAAAACACATCTCCGCAAGAGAGACACACAAGTACCTAATCCATACTTATATGCTATTAGTCAAGGGTCTTCTTTCACATACCCTTTCTTTTAGAATCGAGTCTTTAGGTTAGGTTAAGACTTGATTCATATCAAACAACTTTATTTAATTTGGTTGTAAAGGAAAGTATTGTATCTTTGTGATCAAACATATATCATTGGGGATCTAGTTGGGATTTTGGTAAGCTTCCAAGGGGAAGTTCTTAGTGGTCCTAGTTGATCTTAGTGATCCTAAAGGAAAAGTCAAATCACATGTTTTTAGGGGAGGATTCTGAGGGAGGAATACCTGATGACATCGAATAACGTCACTTTTATAGCATCATTTATCCTAGTTAAATTGCTCGTTCTGTACTATTTTATGCATGAATTGGGTACAATTGATTGTTTAATATTGTTATTTGTAGTAAATATCAAGCAATTGGTGAAGTGTAACTAAAAGGCGCGCATTTTGGACCTTAAACGAAGAAATCAAGAATCTGATGTTCTGACAACCAATACGAAGATACTGTAACAATCCGTATTTTTGATCAATGTATGACGTTATTAAATTCACTAATTATTTTTTTCTCGTACGCGTTCTTTTAAATTTAATAGTTAAGTTAAATCGCGAAGTTAGAAAAAATATCGTTTAGCGTTAAACGTAGACCAAACAAATTAAATGTTACATCAAGCAAGTGTTAAGAAGTATTTTGAGTATAATTATTAACTTTTTTATTTTTATTTATTTGTTATTGATTAACTTTCCGCCGATAAAATTACGTTTAGGCATACCCGGAAGCACCAAAACTTTTCTACGCTTCAACAAATACCCACTTTTATACCCAATACATAAAATTAACTCAAATATCTATCCCATATGCTCATATGGCCGGATTTGGACTCAAAGATACAAAGAAAATATCATAGGAACACTTTCCTTGTTTTCATGGGATAATCTCCACTTTTAGGAACCAAAGACCAAGGACTTTCCCTAAGACCCTCATCTTGTTTCCCATGACCACTATTGCAAACTTTTGACCAACTAGGCATATATATACTTGTATGCAAGAGTTATAACACATACATACACAAAACACTTGGTGTAAAAGATCAAAAACACTCTCTTTTCTCCTCTACATAGCCACGGCTCAAAACCCCTTTCCAACTCAATCCATACAAAATTTTCTACATCATATACAAGCCTTCATACATCCTTCCTAAGATATACTAAGGTATTTATAATCATTGGTTAACCATTTGCAAGTATTTATCAAAGAAAGGAAGCTAGGGTTTTCATTTGGATAATTAGGGTTTTCATTAGCAAAGCTTGAGTGTTTTAATATCTAAACCAGGGTTTAGAAACTTTAGGTCATCATCATACAACATATAATGTTATCTAATAACCTTCATGGTCTTTACTGTTTATCATATTATGAGTTTATATGTTCTATTTAGCAATATCACCATTAGGAGCCTTTTAAACATGTAAAACATATTTCTGCTTGTGGTTATGATTTTGAACACTTTTACATATGTTTGTGTAGTTGATAATATCATGGAATAAAGGAATTATAAGTATATGTAACATTTTTGTTAGAACTATAAAAGGTTCATGTATAAACTTGCTAAATTAGGGTATACTTTAAGAAAGTTTGTGATTAAAAGAGAGATTAGAGGACTTTCTATTTGACACAAAGGACAAACTATGAACTAATGAACTATATATGTAAGACAAAAATAATGAATTTTGTAAAGTAACTTGTAACAAAGTGTTAACACTAAAAGTCTTAAAATCAAGTTTTTAACACATTTCAATCAACAACTTCAAAACTACTATTTTGGTTTCGACTTATGACAGACACAAATACAAGCCCCCAACAGTTTTAAAAGATAGTTTCGCTCATGACGATTCCAAAATGATAAGAGAACTCAAAAAAACCGATTTATAACGAAAAAGATAACGACACCTATAAAAGACGTTTTTACGCAATACCTGAACCGGGTTTTATAAAAATAAATTTATAAAAAGTTACAGTCATACAGGATTTTTTTATTTTTGAAAACATCATTTATATGAAAGAACTTTAAAAACGATACGTACTCGAAGAGTCCAAAAAAATGGAGTTAAAACGAATAAGTACTGACATTTACGAATTTAGATAACTAAATCTATAAAAATAAATATATAACTGTTATGAACAGTAAAATCACTATTCATCAGAAAAACTCAAATTTTGAAAATGTTATATTTTGATAACTCGTCTTAATACGAAGGCGTAGACGTAAGAAATGAAAGAAACGGACTAAAAACGAGAGAAAGTTACGCCAGTTTTACTAAAGTATACTTATAAACGTTTTTACTTTATAAATATGATTTCACTAAAACGATTAGATGGTGATGTAGCTATATAAAATTATATGTGGTATTAGTTAATCAAAGTACTATATTACTAGGGAGTTTCATAATGAGGCCTCTTCGGGGTGGCATATCGACGAGTTGTTGGATTTACGATTTAAAGTGTCCTAGCTCCTCATACGTCACTACACGACCTCTTAATTATGATAGCCCGAACGATAGTATGATGAGCTATACGACCTATAAATAATCAAAGTGTTTAGTACTTATACGACCTATATTGGATTAGGTTGCCTTCGGATTCCTTCGTGACGCATTTTTCTATTGTGAATACTTGTTGATTACCATTCACTCGAGGTGAGTTCATAGCTCCCTTTTTACTACGTGATTGTTTTACAAAATCTACGGGGTGAATTACATTGCTTGTTTTACTATTGGACACAAGTGTTTTTCTAAGTGTTTTCAAAGTGTTTACAAAGTGTATGCTATCCAGATTACTGCCTGAATATTATTGCTAAGTTACCTTATTGTCCGATTATCCCAGCACTAACTATTTATCAAGAACCGTTAATTGCTATTGTAGTGACGCGAGTGTATTTAGTGGATAGATCTATCAGGACTGACAATCCCCACCTTTCCTTGGTCACTAAGTTTTGATCAAGGTGCTATTTATCATTGACAGGTGTTTAGGTTTGTTGGCAAGCATCCTCACATTCGATTGGTACTATCACAAATCTAGTTAAGGCTTCGTGGTCATGAGCTTAGTGCAATAATAAACGTTTTGGACTACTGAATGTGTTTCAGAGTCTACTATTACTTCGATCTTGTGGTCCACCCCTTTTTCCCTAAAAACCAAGATTTCACATCAACCATTGTGTTGATTTATAGCATGTAATTTCAGTCCTAGGGTAATGAAGATTGACGGGAGCCGTGGGCCGATCTCAATGAAGACGGATTTTGTGTTTTATCCTAAAGACTAGCAACTTTTATATTATCTTTAAAAACTTAGTCATCTTTTGTATTATGAATCTTTTGGTAATAATTAAAAAGTATGTGAAATGCTGATGTACTGTTTCAAACATATGGGAACCTAATGTATGAACTCTGATATTTTGCTATGGCATCGAATGAAATCTTATCTTAAAACGTCCATTTAAGGTCGTTTCCTATATCTTGATTGTTGTACTTTGACGTAGCACCCCAATGTTACCATTCCGCTGCATAGTCCGATTTTGGGGGTGTTACAGATGGTACCAGAGCCAAGGTTATAGGGAACTGGGTCATTTTCAAAACCTAGTCTATAACCACAAAGTCTAAAAGTTTTCTTTTCTTTCATTTTTAAATACAGAATCCTTCATCGCTATCTGATATCCACGCGCGCGTATTCCCTGATCCTTACTTACTTTTCCGATTGTCATTATTGCATTATATATAATCTTAGATATATAATACTTGGTTTAAATTCGATCTCTTACGTCTATCTTTGACATATCAATAACCATTTTTATATCGATCAATTATATAAACATCGACAATTTAGATTATTTATATTATATATCACTTCCTCCCATTATTTAATCATGTGCCATGACTTTGCAATACTTTTACAAATTCTCAACAAATTGTGTACTTGTGTTGCCAGAATCATGCCGCCCAGGAGATTTAAGAAGAAATCTGTTAGGAAGATAGTGGAAAAGCGTGTGGCCAAAGCCATTGAAAAATACGAAAAGACTAGAGCTGACTCAAACAATACTGGTGGATCCGGATCAACAAATACTAGAGGAACTGTTGTACCAGAGATGCATGGATGTTCGTATAAGACATTTATGAATGGCAAGCCTCACTCTTTCAAGGGGACTGAAGGTGTAGTCACTGAAGTTGGTTCGAAAAGATGGAGCAAGTGTTCTGAAATTGCAATGTGCTGAAGTATGACAAAGTGAAGTTGCTATGTGCAACACGTTTGAGGGTCGAGCTCATAACCTGTTGAATACTAAATTTCAGACTTTAGGGACTTGGCTAATGCCTAATACAGGATCCCCTAGAGCAACGTAAAAGCTATGATGACCACTGAATACTGTCCAGCAACTGAAATCCAAAGGATGGAACAAGAGCTTTGGACTCTGACTCTGAAAGGAGATGATATTGAAGCTTACAACAATCGTTTCCACGAACTGGCCTTGATGTGTCATGAATTGGTGCCTACTGAAAAGAAGAAGATTGAAAGGTATGTTCGTGGGTTTCCTGAAAGAATCAAAGGAAATATCACTTCTTCAAAGCCTGCAACTCTGCATGATGCAATCAACATGGCCCGTGAACTGGTCGAGCAATCAGTTCAGCGGTAGGGCTCAAGAATTGGGGAAAGCAATAAAAGGAAATGGGAAGACAACCAGAGAAAACACACAACACAATAACCATAACTACAACAATAACCACAACAACAACAATAAACCACAACAACAACAATAACCACAACCGAAACAACAATCATCACCAGCAACAAAACAGGAGACCAAAAACTATCAGGGCATATGTTGCAGCCCCAGCTGGAGGAAAGATTTATGCTGGAAATTTACCAAAATGCAACCGGTGCAACTTACATCATCATGGACCGTGTCCTCAAAAGTGCCAGAGATGTCAAAGATTAGGTCACATGGAGAAGGATTGTAGAGTTAGGCTTCAGGGTGCAGGTAATGACTTCCTGCAGAATGTGACATGTTTCGGGTGTGGTGAGAAAGGACATTTCAAGATAATGTCCCAAAAGCAGGAACCATAGGAATGATGGAGCTCCGTAGGGAGAGCTTACGTGTTGGTTGAAAATCCACAGCAGAATCCGAATGTGGTCACGGGTACGTTTCTTCTTAATGATCACTACGCTTGTATTCTCTTTGACTACCGGTGCTAAAAGATCTGTATGTTCTTTTTTACCCCTTTATATAATAATGCCCCTGCTACTCTAAAAATTACTAGCAACGAAGAAAGTTATAGACAAAAGTCGTTAGCACCATCCCATTACGTAGTTGTACCTTAGTCTTGTTAAATCACGTGTTCAAAATAGACTTGTTGCCAACCCGGCTAGGAAGTTTTGATGTTATCATTGGAATGGAAATAGGGTTGGCATAATACACCGAGCACTCACGATTTTATGAGAAGATTGTCCCTATTCTCTTCCAAATGGCAGATTCTTGAAGTTCAAGAGAGAGGTCGGAAAAGGATCTTGGTTCACTTCATGTATCAAGGCGATGAAACAAGCTTGATGACATACGAGTTTGTCCGAACTTCCCTAAGGAATTTCCAAATGATCTGTTAGGTTTTACCTCCTTGACAAGAGATAGAATTTCGCATTGATCTATATTCCATGCTCATCGCCAGATGTTAGATCTCTATAACGGTTAGACCCTCTGTCAGAAAAGTTAGAATTGACTACCAGCTAAAAGAACTTCAAGAGAAGGGTTTTATTCGACCAAGTCACTCACCATGGGGAGCACCCGTGCTCTTTTTCAAGAAGAAAGACGGTTCGATGAGAATGTGTATTGACTACCAGGGAACTAAACAAGTTGACTATAAAGAACCGTTACCCTCGGTCCTCAGAATACGACTTGTTTGACACATTACATAGGTGCGTGTTGTTGTTCTCTTAAAGATAAGAACTTCGCTAGGATATCATCAGTTTGAGATTCGAGAGGAAGATATACCGAAGAACTCTACGTTTAGACTCGTAACGGCACTTTGAGTTCACAGTCATGCCATTTAGGCTGACGAACGGGCCAGCAATATTTATGGACTTAATGAACCGCGTCTGCAAGCCGTATTTGGACAAATTTGTAATTGTGTTCATTGACGATACATCTTAATCTAACTCAAAGTCCATAAGAAGAACGAATCCACCAAGATGATGTTAGACTTACTCAAGAAAGAGTGGAAGTTGTACGCCAAATTTCAACAGTGCGAATTTATTGTTATAAAAATACAGTTCCTAGGACATTTGTCAACTGTGACGGTATCCACGTGGATCTTAGCAAGGTTGAGTCGGTCAAGAACTGGATGACCCCTGAGTCACCAACAGAAATCCGTTCATTTCTAGGATTAGCAGGATACTACCGGAGATTTATTGAGAATTTCTCCAAGATCGCCACCCTCACCCTGTTGACTCAAAAGAAAAGGAGCTTATATGTTGGGCGATAAGCAAATGGAAGCTTTTCCAAAGTTCTGAAGGATGAAAACTATGCAATGCTCTTGTGTTAACACTCCCCGATGACCCGACATACTTGAGTCTAATTGTGATCATCAAACAGGGTTTTGGGAGCCGTGCTATGCAGCGGCAAAGTGATAGCATATGCGTCAAGATAGTTTTGAAGAAGCATGAGAAAAAATTATACACCCATAGAACCCTGGGAATTGGGTTCGGTGGTGTTTCGCTCTAAAATTTGGTAGACATTATCTTTATTGGACGAAAAGGTGTTATCTACACGACCACCAAGAGTCTCCAGTAACATATTTGACCAAAAAATTTAAATGATTTAAATATGCGCCAAAGGCGGTGGATCGAGCTACTCAGTGACTACGAGTGTGAGATCAAATACCACCCGGGCAAGGCGAACGTGGTGGCAGATGCCTTGAGCAGAAAAGAAAGACTCAAGCCAAGACGAGTACGTGCTATGAGTATTACTATTCATTCTGGACTTAAGACTAAGATTTTGGAAGCGCAGAGCGAAGCTTCCAAGGATCTCAAAGCCCCAACTGAATGGCTAAGAGGATTAGAAAGACACTTTGAGCAACGAGATGATGGTGAAATTTACTTCTTTGATCGTATCTGGATTCCATCAGTTGGTGGTGTAAGGAAATTGATCATGGATGAAGCTCATACTTCTAGATATTCAGTACATCCGGGTGCGGATAAGATGTACTATGATCTGAGAGACTTGTATTGGTGGCCTGGTATGAAGAGAGACATTGCTGAGTACGTTAGCAGATGTCTTACGTGTTCTAAGATTAAAGCCGAACATCAGAAACCCTCAGGATTTCTTCAGCAACCAGAAATTCCTGAGTGGAAATGGGAAAAGATAACAATGGACTTTGTCACAAAGTTGCCTAAAAGTAGCAGTGGGCATGATACGATTTGGGTCGTTGTGGATAGATTGACCAAGTCGGCTCACTTCTTACCTATTCGTGAAGACTACAAGACGGAGAAATTAGCAAAGATTTATACCAATGAGATTGTAGCGAGACATGGTGTGCCGGTGTCAATCATTTCAGACCGTGATGGTCGATTCACGTCACACTTATGGCAAGCTTTTCAGAAAGCGTTGGGTACGAGACTAGACATGAGTACGGCTTACCACCCTCAGACCGACGGTCAGAGTGAGCGTACTATTCAGACGCTGGAGGATATGCTTCGAGCTTGTGTTATGGATTTTGGTGGCAGTTGGGATACTCATCTTCCATTGATTGAGTTTTCCTATAATAACAGTTACCACACAAGCATTAAGTGCGCACCATTCGAGGCTCTGTACGGGCGGAAATGTAGATCCCCCGTGATATGGACTGAAGTTGGAGAAAGTCAGCTTATTGGACCAGAAATTGTGCAAGAAACAACTAAAAAGATTGTTCAAATTAAGGAAAGATTGAAGACGGCTACGAGTCGCCAAAAAAGTTATGCTGATAAGAGGCGTAAACCTCTCGAATTCCAAGTTGGAGACCGAGTGTTACTTAAGGTATCTTCATGGAAGGGAGTGGTACGATTTGGTAAGAAAGGGAAGCTAGCACCACGATATGTTGGACCGGTGGCTTATCGGCTGAAGTTACCCCAAGAGCTAAGCTGTGTCCACGACACGTTTCATGTGTCGAACCTCAAGAAATGTTTAGCTGAGCCAGATGTTCAAGTACCATTGGATGAGATTGAGATTGATGAAAATCTGCGATTTGTTGAAGAGCCTATTAAGATCGTAGAGCGAGATGTGAAAAAGCTAAAGCGGAGAAGAATCCTATTAGTTAAAGTTCATTGGAACTCTCGGCAAGGAGCTGAGTATACTTGGGAGCGTGAGGACCAATTTTAAAAGAAGTATCCGCATATTTTCTCTGAACCCGTACCTTCCTCAAGTGCCACAACTTGAGCCTTGAGGACGCTTCTTCTACAGGAGCGAGGGACTATAACATTCCGTATTTTCTGGTCATTTACGAGGTCATATATTTTACATAATTTATTTTTCTTTTCCTCGTACGTGTTTACTTTTAATTTTTATTAGTAAGTTAAATCGGTAAGCTATAAATTAACAATAAACGTAAACGGTCACCAAACGATAAAGTTTCGTCAGCGAACATTAATTTATTTTTACGAATGTAATATAAACTTTTTATATTATATTTTTTATTGTTTGAGTAAAACGTTACGTTTCGAGATAGGTATTCCCGGAATCACCAAAGTTTTCTACGCATCACAAATACCTATGTTTATACTAATGCCTTAAAGTTTTATAAAACTATACATCATTCTTCACTTGAGCCGAACCTTACACGAATCATTGGACAATTTACATACACCTTTACAAAGTTATGCATTATGTTTTAATTAAACTACAACTTATACTTATCAATATATACTATCAATTTTCATTTGGCAAATAAAATAGCTAAACATTACCTTGATTTCATGTGATTAACATCTCTTTAGGGTACCAATAAACACAATTCCTTAATACCATGGGATGTCCTTTCTTTTGGAAACAAAGACTAAAAGGACTTCCATTTTTTACTCTAAGTGTTCTTGATAGTCTTTAGGATATATAAGCTTAAGCTAGCATTCTTACAACACACACTTCTCACTTTCAAGGTGTAAAACACAAAAACTCTTCCTCCCTCCTCCTCTTTAGCTCACGGCATACCACAAGGACCATACTCAATCCATACAAAATTTTTCTACCACTTATACAAGCATACACACAACATATCTAAGACCTACTAAGATGGTTTGAAGGTTCGGTTAAGTATTTTCAAGTGTTGAAGCAAAGAAAGTGGTTTAGCAAGATATAGCAAGATTAGGGTTTCAAGAGTGCAAGCTTTAGTTTTATATCTAAACAAGGGTTTAGATACTTTGGTTCATCACACTACATCTCATTAAGGTTATCTATAAACCTTTATGTTCTTACTTTTATTATTTTTATGTGTTTACATGTTCTATATAACTAAATCACCATTTAGGGTTTTAAACATGTTAAATGGATAACTTACTTGTGATTATGATTTTTAACACTTTTTCATATGATATGTGATTGGTAATATCATGGAATAATGAGATTTTAAGTACGTTAACATGTTGGTTTAAGTGGAAAATGTTTAAGCATAAACTAGTGATTAAAAGTTAATTAAAGAAAGTTTATGATTTCATGTAA
>BQNB010004401.1:63280-108037 GCA_026074375.1 Tanacetum coccineum | reverse complement strand
ACATAGCTTATAAAATAGAATAGCCAAAGTTCAAAAGCATATTTAAATTTAACAAAAAGAGATCTTACACTTATGCAATTGTAACCTTTGACCTTTTAGAAGGCTGCAACATCGGTTGTGAGCCGGCAAGATGCAGCAAACTTTTATCAGTCTCGGATTATTATTCTTACTATGGGCTTTCTTTAGAAGGCTGTAACATCAGTTGTGAGCCGGCAAGATGCAGCAAACTTTTATCAGCCCACAGTTTATATTTATTATATTTTTTTCATTTTTCATCATCATTTTTTTTAATGATATAGAGAAGACTTCTTTTTGAAAAATTCAAGTATAAATTTGAACTAAGGCTAAAATTTTTGCTATATACTACATAAAAATTATTGATTTAAGTTTAATCTCCAAAAATAACACGTAAATTAATCAGGTTAAGAGCTTATGGGAGAAAAAGCGACAAATTACACACATGAGCTCTTAAGATTTCCAAATAATCTTTTTTTAGCATCCAACTCACACTTAACTCTATCATTTTTGGTTCTTCGCAACCCGCGAACGCTTAGTCTAAAAGTTAAGGAACAAGCTAGAGCTCAACACGCTCGATCGAGTCAAAATTTACTCTTATTCTACCCAGCAGGAAAGTCAAAATTGTGACAAAACACTTATTTTATTTTTAAAAAAATTTTAAATTTTTTCATTTTTTTTATATTTTTCAAAAATTTTGGTAGTAAAAACGGGATTACGTGAAAACAACGGTTGCAGGCATAATCAAATTGAAGATCCCCCCATACTGAGACTAAACATTGTCCTCAATGTTTCACGAAGGGTCTCTACATAAATCCTAAGCCGTTTATTAAGTATGCTTAAAGATAAACGTTAGTCGATAAGATTTGGATATCGAATTCCCAAAATGAAGCTGAGGATTTGATGCTTTTGTGATCGAAGGACAAAAACCGCAAGCACGAGAGGCTTCAAAAATCCGGGACATCCTGGACAATACAACACAAAACACAAAACATAGAAAAGAAAAGCGGCAAGCCTCCTCACAACAACAAAACACTTGTTCATTACTACTAAGCTAGCATACTACTACTACGGATAAACTAGGATAAGCATGGGGTGCCTCCCATGAAGCGCTTGTTTTAGGTCACTTAGCTTGACCTATTCCCCCATACTTGAGCTTGTCAAGGGGGATAGAAGTGGAAACACGAAACATCCAAGACTCGGATGTCCTCTTGGTAAGAGCAAGGAAAAATTTTCATCGAGCTTTCAAGAATTTTGGTGACTTTGAAAGCTTTAGTGCCCCGATGAGATAATTCTAGGAGAAGAGAGGTATGAACTCTTTTAGAACTTAGAATCCCAGGGTTGTAGACTTTTTCCTCATTTTCGGGTGAGAGTAAAGCTCCTAGCCCGGGAACTTCTTTATGGAACGGAAGTTCATAAAGAGGAGGATTAAAATCCTCAAGAATTAAAGAAGCATTAGTGGTCTTCTTTACATTCTTATCCGGTGTTGCAAAGTTGGTGACTTCAAAGAGGTTCTCATGAATGAGTATACCCGGATTAAATACCTTGTCCTCGTTGTTGGTTGAAGACAGAGCATCAACCTTGGAAAAATCCTCATAGAAAATCGAGTCACACTCGGGGAAAGGAAGGACATTATTTGATTCAGGAAGATCAAGTTCATCAATCAAGATTTTAGAATCTTTGATTTTCTCTTCCTTGAAGTCAAATGGATCATCATAAGTATCATCATTAACGGTCTCATGATCAAAAAGGTCATCATCATAATCATCCCATAATGGTGGGGATGAGTAATCAAGATCATGTTCATCGGTGAACATCTCGAGAATGGTATTAATAAGATCGTTATCGAGAGAATAGTTTGCTAATGGAGATTGAGTAAGCAAACATTTCACTTCTTTAATAACGTCTTCCGAAGTCATATCATCATCTCCCGGTGGAAATGATTCACTAGGAGCGAGTTCATCGGTGAACTCCTCGGAGATGGTATCATCAAGGTTGTCATCAAGAGAATTTTCATCAACCGAATCTTCGAGAATAGAATCCATATCCTTGATAGGATCATGGTTAAGCAAATACTCTAATTCTAGAAGATCGGATTTGGCATCAAAGGGAAGATCATCATTTCCTGGTGGAAATGTGATATGAGCGAGTTCATCGGCGAACTCCTCAAGAAAATAGTCGCTAGTCTCAGAAATGTGGAGACTAGGTGAAGAAGAAAATAGCACACACTTATATAGAACCCTATACAGATCCTGAAAACGAATGCCTGTCAAGGCAAAAAGGTAAATTCCACAATAAGGGATAAAATAGACAAGATAGATTCAAAAGAAAAAATGATGTCCGGAAGAGATATTCCCGGGTCGTATGTCCCATACGAGGCTGCAAATGTAGGTATCCTGGTTTGATGAGGAAAGTGAATGATCGAGAAAATTTCAGGTTATGATGGAAACACTGATATAATTACAACTAAAATTAATTAAATAAAACCTAATTTAATCTACGGGAAACAAATATAGGAAATGGGGATCTTAAAAACTACGGGAAACAAAATTAGTTATAGGGAAATCCTAAAATTAAATCTATACTAAAAATATGGGAACAGAAATAGAATCGGGACAACCTAAATACTTAAAAAATTTAAGAAAATAAATGCTAACATTAAATAAAATTTAAAAATTAAATTCTAATTAACTTAATTGTACATATAAAAAAAAACTAGAAATAAAACGGAGGTCGTTTGAATGCTAAACGAAAAGAAACGGTTTAAAACGCACTCGGTAAAAAACGGGTGTCATGACTGAAAATTTAAGAAAAATTAAGCCTATACTAAATTTTACTATTTTTCCCTTAGACACCTTTATATGGACAAAATGAAATTTTTATAAAAAAGAAAATTATTTTTATTAATTTATGATTTTTATGAATTTTAAGATAAATAACTAATTAAACTAAGAAAATAGAAAGAGACCAAAAAATAAAGTTATAAAAAATTCTTGAAAAAATAAAACTAATAAGAAAAATCTTACAATTCTAAACATATAAATATTGCCAAAAGTTTATTGTAAATAAAGAGTAATTAAACTATTAAATTTAAAACCTAAATTAATAATTTATTTAATTTATACTAACAGAAGTTAATGCTGTTAAAACAAAAGGACTAACGGGAAGGGACTTAGATTAACGGGGGCAATAGGTAGTTAACACAGGGATCTAAACAATGTTTTAATGGAGATTGAAATTGTCTTAAATGCGTCCATGAGTGGCGGACCCCGACTCAAAGCAAGTACAAACCAGCTTATTATCAAAAAGCTAATAGATGCAAAGTTGTTAGGGACTCAAGGACAAACAATTTTTCATAAAATAGCACCAAGTGCTGATCAAACTTAATAAGCTTGAAAAGTGAGCTTTTTGGAATGTACAGTGCTTAAAATGCTTATGGCTCTTTTTTTTCTTGTCTTATTGAGTATTTAAGCTATACTAAATAAGCTAAAACTTGGGGGGTCAGTTAATATGGCTAAGGGGAGTCCTAAATAAGCTAAGGCAACCTATAATTAAAGCCCTAAAATAAGTGGTTTTTGTTAAAATAAGCTAACATTTATAAAGGAAGAGAAGTTTTAGGGCTTTGTAGCATGAATTAAACTAAAGCTACAAGGGTGAATTAGAGCTAAAGAAACTTGGAGGATTTTAAAGAGAACTAATAAGCTATAAATAATAAATAAAGCTAAAATATCTAGGAGCTTACATACAATATATAAGCTGAATATGGGAGGCTGAATTGGTGGTGGCTAGCACCAGGGGAGGCAAGCTACGGCAGTGAGCATTAAGGGCTTATTTTGCTTTGTGAAATTAAGCACTCAATGGGCGTCTTCACTTAAAACCAACCATAAACAGATTAAAAAGGGAGGCAAATGAGCTTATTTTCAAAGTTTGAGCCATTAGGGTTAAGAAAAAGTTGCTGATTTTGTGGCTTGAAATTAAGGGTTCACAATGATATGGACATTTAGGTTACTTTGGACATGGCTTGGTCATTTTGGTTATGACAGAGCAAGGATGCTCTTGAATAGGGGTAGTTTATGACTAAATAAGCACACTAAAGTGGTGCTTAAGCTTTCTACCACAGCTTATTGGTTTTAGCTCACACTTTTTGGCTTATAAACTTTGACAAGAAGCAAAGGGACCCTTAATAAACTTATTTTTAACACTAAATGTGTGAATTGAATGGTCATAAATAAACCCCACCACACTCAGCCAAAAGTTGGTTGAGTGTTTGTGACCCATACCAACTAAATGTGAACCATTTTATGACAAACAAAACACTCCTTAAAAAATATATAAAATTTGGCATTCTTTTTAGCTTTTTAAAGAAATGAAGGGGGGTAAAAAACAAGTTTATAGGTTAGAGATTAACAACTTTTACACGTTTTTTTTTTTATATAAGTTTGTTTAAACAGATTTCAAAGTTCTTTAATAAGATTTTAATTTCTGGACAATCGGCTATATCCAAAGAAACTCTTAAACTTTTATTAGAACTGAAGATATTACAACATAAAACTCTTGAAACAAACTGAGTACAATTAATTTAAGCCTAATTTTATTAAAGTAAACTAAGAAAGTTAAAACAGGGGTGCTAGGTTCTCGCGCTTGGTTATCTTCTCTTTTTTAGAGGCTCACGAGTCTTCCTTTGGACTTGGGATGAGCTTGTTGTGTGTGTGCAATACTTCCCAAGCAATCCTAGCCTTCCATTGGCCTTACAACATTCTCAGCCATTGATGGGGGTGCGGGATTTTGTGAATTGTCAACATGGAAAAGTTATAGGGGTATTGGGTTGGGGGAAATGGTATGGGGAGAGAGAGCAGAGGATAGTACTAGGGAGGAGTGGTTTGCCTAGAAACCGTGGGAGAGGGAGGTATGATGGTTTGGGGGTAAGGGGTTCGAGTACCCTGTTGGAATCAGGTTTAAATGGAAGGAATGGGGAGAGGCAAGAGTTTTTGCCCCCCCCATTTCTGTCTCTTTTCATTTTATCTAAGCGCAAAAACAGTGTATAAAATAAAGTTTGGATGTTGACAGCTTTAGGCCAATGTCGTTTTATTAAAAAGAGAATTAAAGAAGGTTTTGAACATATTACAAAATGGTCCTGACTGTTTTTAAAAGAGAATAGAAAGGTTTTGGGAAATTGCAAAAATGGCCCTTGTGTTTGTATTTTTTTTCATTTTTTCTTTATAAAACAACTTTTAAAATTGGCAATTTAGCCCCTAAAGTTTTATAAAAAGAATTGTGGGCTTTTGTTGGGCTTGGGCTTGTATTGGGCCCAATTGAGTGTGTCTGGGCCCAATAAGGTTTAGGCTTATGTTATTGGGCTTTTTAAGGCCAATAGGTTAAGGTTTGGTTATTGGGCTTTTTCAAGGCCCATAAGGTTATTGAAAGTGGGTTTTTTGTGTGTACAATGGCTGAGATTGGCTGTATATGGGCTAGGATTGGGCCATTCTAAAGTCTTCACAGTCTTGTCAATTGCATCAAATGGGCTGTTGTATTGATATTGAGGGCACATTTGGTTCACTGTCCTTCTTAGTTATACTATTGGGCTTTCCCGGCCCTCAGATGGGTTAAGATTGAATCCAACAGTATTCTTCGATTCCTGCTCCGGTTTGTCTTGCTGATTCTTCTGTATTGACTCTGACTTTGGCATTTTTGACTTTGGGCCTTGATTTTGCACTGTTTTTCAGATTCCCATGCTCAGGTTTTGTCATTTGGATTGGTTTTCTGTTTTTTGTTGATATTCCACTTCATGCACAATACAAAATGCTAAACAAACATATATTTTGGCAGAGTTTTCTTGTCTGTTTTTTGGTCATTAAGCTCGTTTTTAGAGGTAAAGATAAGTGTATTAGCAACCATATCAAATCCCCAAAATAACTAAGGTTATTGTGTGTCCTCAGCATTGTTATGAAGTTAACATGTAAGCCCCGTTTTCACACATTTTCTGAATTTTACACTAACTACAATCTATATTTTTGGATTTTCTCATTTTTTAACAGTTGACATTTATTTATTTATTAATACTGGGATTCATAGAAGGTGAACGCGCCCGTAGAGTGATCTACGATTGTCCTTACGGATAAATTCATCGTCCTCGATTTTTACACAAGTCCAAGAGCTAAGCAATTAAACAATGATCATTGTCGATATAAGTTTAGATGTTAAGACTTTTACTTATGACTTGTGAACTTTCATCTCCAACATGGTTATACGATTGTATGTGTTTGTACTCATTTTAAATTAAATTTAGACAACTTATTATTCATGTCATAATTCAAAATGGAATAATGACTCAAGCAAAACTTTTAAGACTTACGTACTTGATTCGGACGATTTAAACTTTAGAACTTTTTGACTACATTTTCAACATCATAATCATAATATTCTTAAATGCTAGGAATGCGGTTGCATTAGTTTGAAAACCACTACCTCGTGGTAACGGAGACTAGGATATCACGACAAACGAACGTGTTCTTAGTTTGAAAAACTCCCACCCATGTTTGCTAGCGTAGTGGCGAAGGAAATCACATCAACAACCTTAATTCCTAAATATGGCTAAGGATTGGTGTATTAGTTTGAACCCTCACCTAGACCATTTCTTCCTAGTGAGATATTACGACACACCAAATCCCTAGAAGTCAAGACGTCTTAGTTTGAAACCCCCACCTCGTGCTGGAGGAGTGGGATATCACGACACATCTTTACTTTGATCCATATATCTATGCATGCTTCATTGGCAAAATTTCAATTTCATTCATTTTTGCATTCACATTTCATTCTGCTTCTTAGGCATTTATCTTTTTAAATCAATACAAATCTCACGCTTTGAAATCTCAAGTTACAAATTTGAAGATTTTTCTGAAAAACATTCGATTAACCTTAGTTGAATTCAAATTGAGTACGTAATGATTAGTGGATTAGAAATTCAACGGGAGAGAAAACCAAATTATTCGTAATTCATACGTTTTTTAGAAGAATCTTGCTTAGCTATTAAACATATTTTAACTCTTATCATCTCGTTCTGTCACATTTTTAAAATTCAAAGCTATAGAATTCGTGGAAAGTTGCCACTAAAGGAAATAGTAGGCTCAACACGCCCGATTAATGGCAAAATTTATCTTATTCTACCCAAAAAGAAAAGCAAAACTGTGTGACAAAAAACATTCTTATTATATTTTTGAAAAATTTCAATTTTTTCATTCTTTTTTGGGTATTTTGGTGGTAAAAAGGGTTTACGTGGTAAAAATGCTGAAGGCAACAACATCAAATCGGAAGAAATACACCCCAAACTAGAACTAAAACATGTCCCTCGATGTTTTGAAGGTATTACATTAATCCTTAAGGCCCATTTATGAGGTTTGCCAAAAGATAAAAGCTTAGTCGATAACGAATTTGGAGATCGGTTCCCAATTGAAGCTGAGGATGTGAAATCTTGATGAATGACAAAACTGAGAGTTTCACAAATCCGGCATATCTGGACAATAAACAATACACAAACAACATGGAAACACGGGGTGATAGAAACGACAAGCTATTTTACACAAACAACAAACACTTACATTTATATTATAATACTATGGATAAGCATGGGGGTGCCTCCCACGAAGCGCTTGTTTAGGGTCGCGATTGGCTTGACCATCACAAGGATTTATATTGGTCCTTGGGGAAAGTTTGGGAGATCTAGAACTACCATTGTGGTACGTTCCCTCAACAAGTAATGCTTGACGCGCATGACCATTCACTTTGAAATTTGGCCCGTGGCTTGAGAAAGTCTAAACAGTGCCGTACGGAAATACTCTAGTGGATGCGTGAATGGGCCATTCCAAGGGATTTTTAGTTTTCACTGAGAAAATCTTTTAATCTGGAATTAAAGAGGAGGGACTCGATAACCACATGTTGAAAACTCGGTTTTTTGATTTGGAGTCATGGGAGCCTCTTTGTTTTGGCCTTATAGACAAAGAGTTTCTTAGGCTATGATCACGATTTAGTTCACTTAAGTTAATTGAGTTGAAATTTCGGTGATCACCGTCAATTACAGGATCGAAGTTTGCTTGCTTTAAGGCCCAGTAGGCTTTGTGCTAAAGCTCGATCCGGAAGATGTCATGCTTTCCATACCAAGATTGTAAGGTAGTACACCCGATGGGTGTTTTGTAAGCTAGGTCGCGGGTAGGCCCATAGGTGCATCATCTAGTTTGTATAAACCGTCCATGAGGCACGGTTTTTCACCTATGGTCTTTCAAGGATTCTTTTCAAGCCACGATTTGATACTACCACTTGGCCACTTGTTTGTGGGTGAAATAAGCGGTGGATGACGGTGGGTAACTCCTTATTTCTGGCTGACCTTTGCAAAATGGTCATTACAAAAAATGGGTTTCCGCGTATCAATTAGATTGCTACGGGCGAGCTACCTAATCAGGCGATCGAGAGATTTCAAGAAATTTGCAACTATCGGGCCATCAATTGGTGGGGAAGTGCTTTCGCTCTTCAACCCATTTTGACAAATTGTCGACTGCCACGAGTATATACTTGTTCCCTCGTGAAAGACGGAAGGGCCCATAAAGTCGATGCCCCAAACGTCAAAGATTTCACAAACTTGGATGGAAGAGTTTTGAGGCATCCATCTCTGTTGTGAAGGTTTTTCCTTGACGTTGGCCTACGAGTCACAGTTCTGACAATACTCTAGTGTGGGCATCTTTATAGATGGTGGGGCAGAGAAAAACCAGAGTCAAAGATTCTTTTTGGCTGTGGGTTTGCGCACCATGTTGTCCCAACGGTGGTCCAATTGTGGCAAGCTGAGGAGAATATTAAGAGATTCAATTGCAAGTGCAACATCGCCTGATCACTTGTTCCGGCACACAATTTTAACAAGAAGGGGCTCGTCTCCCAGTATTAGTGTTTTAACCCTCTTTGAAAAAACTTGTTTTTCTGTGGGTCGACATGCCCTTTCACAAGTGTATTACCCGCGTGGTTATTTTTGCAAAAGTCGGCCAAACCAAGGGGTTCTTGATCTCCTCGAAAGGTCACCTTATTTAAAGTCTTCTCAAGAGGAAACTTTCATTTATCTTTTAGGATCTTTGAAGGTTATCATAAAGGGTTTGACCATATCGGGAAAGATGATCGGCTGCGAGGTTCTCTTGCTCCTTTGTTCAATACTGTGAAGTCAAAATTCTTGGAGGAGGAGATACCAATCGGAGCAAATCTAGCCTTGGACATCACTTTTTTGCAAAGAGAACTTAAGGGCGAGGACATGGTCTGTATGCACTATGATTTTTGTTATGAGACTGTAAGACCTGAATTTATCGAAAAGCATACACTATTGGCAAGTAATGCTTTTTCAGTTCGTTAGTGTAGTTCTTTTTTGTGCTTCATCAAGGTCTACTAGCATAGTGGATAGCTGAAAATGTTTCTCATGACGTTGACCCAAAACTGCAACTATGGCGAAATCGGCTTGCATCGCACATAACGCTAAAATGGAAGTCCTAGTTGGAGCAATCAACGATTGGGAGCTTCCGTAAGTCTATCTTTCAAAGTTTTGGAAGCTCGAATGCAGTAATCGAAAATGATGATGGAGTATTTTCTCAGGAGATGGGTCCATTGGTGGAGTTATTTTGAGAAATCTGAATGAAACGCCGGTAAATAACCGGCCATGACGAGAAAAAACTCTAATTCCTTTGAACGGTGGTGGGGATGAGGTAATTTTGCAATGAAATTGATTTTGGCTTTGTCAACCTCTATCCCTTTATTGAGAAATTTATGGGCTGAGGACAATGCCCTCTTTGACCATAAATGGCTTCTTTCCGTTAAGACTTAAGTTGTGTCTTCACCTTTGAAAGCATGAGTCTAAACGGGTGAGGCTAGTTTTGGAAAGAATGCCCAATAGACCGAGAAGTCGTTCCATAAAGACCTTCCATCGTTCTTCTCACCATGTCATGAAAGATTGCTACACATACATCGTTGAAAGTGCTGGCTGGTGCATTGCTTAAAGACGAAAGGCATGCGACGGTTAGGCAAAAGTTCGTATATGGGCAACAAAGTGTAAGTAGTCTCTTTCTTGATCACGTGGGGTCTATGGGTTTTGGAAATATAACCGAAGAAAACCATCGAGGAAACAGTAGTATTCATTCCCCTGCTAATCTCTCAAGTTTTGGGACATGAACGGTTGAGGGTAGTGGTCTTTGGGGTGGCTTCATTTTAACCTTACGATTGTAAATGCACACCAGCCATCATGGTAACCAAATGGTTGAGTCAACTCATTTTCCTTGTTCACGTAACCACAGTATTCCTCCTTCTTTGGTACAAAATTGTACAGGGCTAACCCAGGGTGTCGGAGACTAGGGTAAATACAATCCAGCTTCAGAGAGTTTTTCAACTCACTTTTTTATAACATTGTGGATTTTTGGATTTACTCTTCTTGTTGTTGGACCGCTGGTGCATAGTCTTCTTCCATAAGAATCTTGTGGGTACAAATCCGTTGATACCCTTGAATGTCAGGAAAGTTTTCCAAGCTGAGGAGCTCGCTGTGGGACTTTAGCACCTTTATGAGAGCGGATTTTTTTCCTTAACTCATCAACTCTTTTAGCAATTAATGGAAGGGCAACTTTTTGTCGCCCTCCAATATATGCATACTCGAGCATGGGAAGTAGCATCATTGAGTTCAAACTCAGTAGGTTCATTCAATCGAAAGAATTGGCTGTATTAGTTTCATTGCCTTACAGCTCAGTTCGGATTTTCTGGAGATAAGTTCCTTGACTTGGTGGGGGAAGTGGTGGTTCCACTATTCAAGCATGGCTTCTAGAATAAGAATGTCCCTCAGGATCATAGTAGAAATGGATTATATGCTGGTACAATCCGGATATCTGCTAGACCAAGGAAAGAGTGGCTTCTTTCGAGAAGCACGGAATCAAATATCCCCAAATGGAGTTAGGTTAGGAGAAGAAGTAGCAACAATTGGTTCATTAATTCGGAGTGGAATTTCCACTCGCGATTTATCAGTAAAACACAAAGAACTTCATTGAGCAGTACTCCTCACAAAGCCATATCAATGACGTCTATTGGTTTTGCCGTCTTGTAAGTGTAATTGGCCGCCGAGTATCTCGAAGTATGATCCAGATTGTAAGTGATGGCTTCACTTCCTATTCTAAGAGTTAATTTTCACCCTTGTGCTCCATCAATCAAAAAGCCACGTACTGGTCTTTAAGAAGCACTCCCCGAGAATTTAAAGGGACTCGGGTCTGGCTTAAAATCTACTACACAAAATCGGCTGGAAAGTGAACTTACACCCAACTTTATCGGAAGATGTCTTTTGCAATTCCCATTGGTTTAGAAATTGATCATCGCAGTTCGAGTGTCATGCAAGTTGGATTAAGATCAGGATTGTGAAAAGCTTTTCCAGATGAAAAATGGCATTAGATTAATGCTCTAGCACCGAGATCGGCTAATGCTAAGCAGTCATCCATCCTTGGAAATTCACTAAGGAATCAGGGCTTGCCGGGGTCTCCAAGTTTTCCTGGTGTTTTTGTTCAAGTATGACCGCGAACCAATGTTCATTCATCGAAGTTCGAGTAACAGGGTTCATTGGAAGTTAGAGCCACTTCAGTAAGTTTCTCTTTTTTCCCAAGTAAGGTTCTTAGAGTCGAGGCGTAATTATTGGGCATTCAAAACAAGAGCATCTGTAAAGCTTAATTCGATACTCATCTATTTGATGATTTCATCAGAATTTGGTCGATTTGATCATTAGCTGATTACGCGCTTCTTTTTCATTATCACGCCTCGAAGGATATGAAAGAGTAACTGAAGGTTTTTAGTGTTTGGCACTGGGAAACAAGCAACAACAGGAGCAACAATGGGTCAAAAACTGGAGTTTTTTCTTGGTAGTGATTGGTTTGAGGACCTACCGGAGGTTGGAATTTCCTTTTTATTTGGATATATGGGTTGCGGTACTTTGTGAGCAAGAAGGGTTGCTCTTGGTCCTTCTGTCACCTCGGGTATGGCTTCTATACTGACGAAGTAGGAATTGGAGGTCCTTGATATGCACACCACCGCCTTTCGGGTTGTGATACCCTTTTAGTCTTCTCTAGGGTTAGTAACTGTGTTTACCAGGGAGTGGCCCTGACCCTGAAGTAGAAGCGGTATTGGCAGTTACCAACTTAGCCAACATATCAGTCAGTTTTGCATTTGATTATTCAAATTGGTTGTTCGATTATGCTGTTCGACCCTGGTTTTGGAGGGGTTTATTTTGCATGTTCTCATGGATTAGCATAATTAGCCTTGACGTTGTTGTCCAAAATCGTTCTTGGTGTCACTGTGTGTCTGAGGAACGGCGGGCTTGATAAGATGGAGACTGATTAACCTGGGGTCTATGAAGTTGATTCTGACTGAAATGGACTGGTTAAAATTTACACTTGTTTTGCTGAGTTGAAATTGCTCTCCCGGTTTTGGTTAAAGTTATTCCCCCGATTGAAATTGTTAGCATTATTAAGCTTGATAGTTTCTGATATGGTGGAATACCTGGTGGTCTAATATGATTTGCATACTTTTGAGGTCGGAAATTGGAGGCTTACCTTGGTTGTAATTAGCTGCAAGCGGCTTGTGACATTACTCAGAAAATGGTTGTCCCGATAAACGTTGTCATGGTGTGGATGGACTGTTCTGATGAGAAATTGGGCACACCACGCAAGTAACACAACTTTAGTCTCAACTGCTTTGACAGGTGCAGGAGCTGGAGCTGGAGCAGAAGCTTGGTTTCTCGTCGTCTAAGAGCAATGCTCGGGGCAATATCTTAACGTTCTGCAACATCGATGAACAGCTTGGGTGGAAGAGTTTGTCACTTACCTTTGGCAACAACTGCCTTAGCTAGTGTTTGACGAATTTTGGACTTGCTCTCGATGATTTTAAACATTCGCGATGCATTTTTATCAAAAATTTTCCCCTGGCTGCGGACGTTCAATGGAATCTTGATCATTAGATGTTTCACAAGCATTATAGAATGTTCAAGTTGATGCAAATTATGTGAGAATCCATGGTTGGTGGGACTGCCCTAAGTAGATCATTGAACGAATCCCATAAGCCTCATTAAAACGATTCTTCGAACACTTTGCTGAAATATGCGTGATCTCATTGGGAGATCTGTCGTTTTAGAGGGAGGAAAAACTGGTTGATGAATTTGGAGACAAGATCGTTCAACAAGTTTGAATAGGTCGAGGGGGGGGTTCTTTTTATAGCCATATTCGGACTGCTCCCTCGATAGAGAAATGGAAAAAAGCATAAGCGTATTCGTAGCCATTGGAACATTGGGGACCATTATTGTGGAGGTGTTCTTGTTGAAGTAACGATATGAGCTGCGGGTCTTCTTTGTCTATGACCCGAAGAATGTTTGTTCTGGACAAGATTGATTAAAACCCTTGCTCAGCTCGAAATTGTTTGCAACAATTTCAGGAATAGGATTGCGTCCTCCCCCTCGTACCCAACCCACCCCACCTCGGTGGGTGCTTGGAGCATTGAGCCATAGTTCGCGTTCTAGTGATCTGCCATTGGCTCTAAGGGACGGATCTTCCTGCAAATGGGTATTCTATACGAAGAAGGTTCGATAACAACTGGCGGTTCTTCTGGTGGAGGAGGATGTGTCACGGGAAGGAGTTCGATTGTGCGATGCACAAAATGGAAATAAAAAAGAAGTTACACTAATTTTTTTGGATTTTTGGATTTAAAATATATTCACAATCTATTTTTTCTTATGTACTTTTAAAAATGCCTCTAGCATCCAGATATATGATTCTTCAGTTTCATCGAAAAGTAAAGCTGCACCAAAAGTTACGCACTTCTCAGTAAATGGCACAAACACAAAATCATACCTGGAAAAAAAATACTTTAAATTAGTAACATAGTAAATAAGATGCTATAATGAAAAATTGCTTAATAATGTAAGATTACTTGTTTGTCCGGAAAGTAGCATCGAATGAGACTACATCACCAAAAACATCGTAATTGCACTTCATAGTTTCGTCAGCCCAAAACATACTCACCAACTCGTCATGAAAAACATGATGTTCAAAAGAGAATTCAGGGACATGGCGTTGCCTATTAATTATTTTGTCAACGATCATCTGTGCATCCCTGTCTCCAATGAATAGATTCATAGCACGCTTAAAATTCCTATAATCCCCGGGTGTTCCACGGACTTTGTCATAACCACTCATAAGAGCCACTTTCAATCGGTGTGCTATTGTAGGTCCTATATTGGAAAGCGACGCACGATGAATAAATATGTAATCACCAAAATGCAGCTGTCTTCGCGCTCGTGAAAGATCCATATTGTTCTCATTCATAAGCGGATGATTATGATTTTCAACAAAATCGAATACCTTGTAAGAATCTGTCCCATGAATTGCTTTCAAACCAATCTTTCCAGGACAATTGGTAACACTAGATTTAGTTTTTCATTTTCTTTTTCTTTTACCATCCTTTTCCTCATCTTCATTGTCACATTCCTTCAATGTATTTATATCAAATTTAGATCTTACTTTACCGGCTTTATTGCATAATACATACATATGTGTTATTTTACCCTTGTACTTTTTTTGCCCTGACTTACGGACATTGAACCTGCCCTTCTCAGCGTAGGCCTTGTACATGTCATAACCAGCATCAAAACTGTCAAATATATCACCCACCTTGGGTTTCTCATCTTCAGGTAAATATAGGACCTAATACGGGGTGCCTTTTAGAGAGGGTCTAAAATCAGGATCATGTCTATACAATTCAACATCTGATTCATCTACAAAAAGTTATAGCATGTATGTAATTTAGTTAGAATAGGAGAATTAATTTTAGAATCTGATTCATCTAAAAAATCATCATCATTTGTATACAACAAATTTTTCTTTTATTTTTCAAAAATACTAGATTTAAAATGAAAATTAATGCAAAAAGAATTTTAATTTTTCAACTATTTTTCTATTTTTTATGATTTTTATAAGAAAAAGTAATAACTAAAATCTATTTTAATTGCTAGAAAATACAAATTTAACTGGAAAAATATAGAAAAATGGTTTTAATATGCTAAAATGGTGCAGAAAATTAATAGAAACAAAAGCCCTAATTTTTAAAACTCAATTGAACCCTAATTTGTTCAATTAAACTTTAACCTAATTTTTAATAAAACTAAAAACAAAAATATTAACTTTTTTATTTAACTAAGAAAGACAGGGTAAAAAGTGAAAGAAAGTAAACTACAGGGTAGGCGGGCTAATATTTGGAATTTTACACTACAATAGAAACGGGTGCCCCTTAACTATGAGAAAACTACCAAACAGACCCTACGAATTTGGCTTATTTTTGCTTATTAAAAAGTGCTTTTCAGACAAAACTTAAAACTACAAAGTTGTAAAACAGCTTATACTCTACAACATTAACAAAAGGACTTTGCACTTTTAACCACAGAATAAGCTAGAAAATAAGCTGGTAGATGCTGTCACAGAAAGTGCTTGTTTGAGAGCTTTTTAGAACTTTGGCTTATTTTGAGCTTATTACTTAATGAAAACTGAAACTAAAAGATGTTTAATGATGCTTAAGATGTGTGCTAAAAGATTCTAAACTAAGATTAACCTTGAGTTAACAAAACTAGAAAGAAAATTAAGATGACAAATGCAAAGTTTTTATGAGACTGATTTTAAGCTTTTCTCCAATAAGCTAACAGGCTTATTATTGAACCTTAGATGCTGAGATTTTTGAAATAAGCTATACTAACTCTCTAGAATCTACCTAGATATAAGGATTTTTCAAAGTTTTATCAAAGAAATGAAAAATTCAAAGTTTTAAATGAAAAAAAAAATCTACACTGATAAGGAATGCTTTGCTGATGCAATTGACATGCTGGTGCAATTGCTTGCACAATGAGGCAAGCCTAAAATTTTCAAACTAACACTTTAACTAATTCAACTAGGTTATCACAAAACAACTTTGAATTCTAAATTGCTTTTAAAAGTCCCAAATTAAAACACACCCTTACAGTGTGAAAATTGCCCTGGTGCAAAAGAGACTTATAAAGCAATCAAACTTTGAATTTTTACTCCCTAACTTTTAAGCCTGTTAAGTCCTCTTGGACCTTATACCCTAACTCAATGAATGAAACAGCTTTGACACGTTGATTAGACTTTAGGAGTCAAATAGCTAATCCCAAACACTCCTTAAATAAAACTGTCCAAAAACTATAATCAACTCTTCCAAAATCTATTTTATAAGCTTAAGTGCTAAAACCTTATAACTACTCTTATCTAACCTACCTTAGAAAGCTTTTTACACTTTTAAATGACTGACTAATAATTAACAATAAGCTATTTTATCTCTACTAGCTTCTATACCTAAGAAAATGACAGATTTTAGAAAAGTGAGATTACTTCAACTAACTCTTATGAAAACTAAAAAATCAGCTAATTACAAAACTTAAACAACATTGTATTAAACAGAATTAAACAACTTAAATTATACTTGAAATTTCGACAATAGTAATTTCACTAAAACTCTTAACTTTTATTAAAGCTGGAAATATTACAACATAAACTTAAAAATAAACTGAATACAACATTTTCAAAGTAAACTTAACTATTTTTATACTAAGGAAAGTAAAAACAGGGGTGGTGTTGCTCGGCTTGTTCTCTTCTCTTTTATAGAAGCTCAAAGCCTTCTCTTGGTCTTGGGATGAGCTTGCTGTGTGTGTACAATACTTCCCAAGCAATCCTAGCCTTTCATTGGCCTTACAACATTCTCAGCCATTGATGGGGTCTTCGGGTTGTGTAAATTGCCAAGTGGGAAGGTTATAGGGGTAATGGGAAGGTGGGAAATGGTGAGGGTAGGCTTTGGGGGGGGGGGGGGGGGGGGGTCCCGGGGGAAAAAGGGGGGGGGGGGGGGAGGGGGGCGCCGCTGGGGGGGGGGGTGGGGTGGGGGGGGGGGGGGGGGGGGGGAAGTGTACTAGGGGGTGGTTTGGAGCTTGAAACCATGGGATGAGGCTGTTTGGGTTTTGGCGGTAAACGGGGAAGGGTACAGTTATGGTTCAGGTTTTAAAAGGAAAGAATGGGGAAGAGGCAAAACTGGCCCTCCATCTTTCTTTCTATTTCATTTCATTTAAGCCGAAAAAACAGTTATAAATAAGTTTGGAAAGTGACACTTTTGGTCCTTGTCGTTTTATAACAAAAGAATTAAAAGGGTTTTGGGAAATTGCAATTTCAGTCCCTCTTTTAGTTTAAACCATTTTTCTTTATAAAACAACTTTTAAAATTGGCAATTTAGCCCCTAAAGTTTTATAAAAAGAATTGTGGGCTTTTGTTGGGCTTGGGTTTTGTGTTGGGCTTTTGGGCTTGTATTGGGCCCAATTGAGTGTGTCTGGGGTCCAAATAGTGGTTCAGGTGGGTTTTGTTTGTACAATGGCTAGAGGATTGGCTGGTGAACTGGGCTATATTGGACCTTCAAAGACTTCACAGTCTTTGTCAATTGCACACAAATGGCTTTTAAATTGATTGAGGGCCCATTTGTCTTCGACAATCTTCATAATTATACTATTGGGCTTTCCGGCCCATCAATGGGTAAGATTTGCATCTAATAGTATTCTTCAGTTCCGCTCCGGTTTGAAGCTGCTGATTCAGTAATATTGACTCTGACTTTGGCATTTTTGGACTTTGGCCTTGATTTTGCACAGTCTTTTCCATTCCATGCTCAGTTTTGTCATTTTGGCTTGGTTTTCTGTCTTTTTGTTGATATCTACTTCCTGCACAATACAAATGCAAAACAAACATATATTTGGCAGTTTTTGTCTGTTTTTGGTCATTTAAGCTCGTTTTTAAGAGGTAAAAGATATGTGTAATTAAGCACTTATCAATCATCTGTGCATCCCTGTCTCCAATGAATAGATTCATAGTACGCTTAAAATTCCTATAATCCCCGGGTGTTCCACGGACTTTGTCATAACCACTCATAAGAGCCACTTTCAATCGGTGTGCTATTGTAGGTCCTATATTGGAAAGCGACGCACGATGAATAAATAATGTAATCACCGAAATGCATTCTGTCTTCGCGCTCGTGAAAGATCCATATTGTTCTCATTCATAAGCGGATGATTATGATTTTCAACAAAATCGAATACCTTGTAAGAATCTGTCCCATGAATTGCTTTTAAACCAATCTTTCCAGGACAATTGGTAACACTAGATTTAGTTTTTCATTTTCTTTTTCTTTTACCATCCTTTTTCACATCTTCATTGTCACATTCCTTCAATGTATTTATATCAAATTTAGATCTTACTTTACCGGCTTTATTGCATAATACATACATATGTGTTATTTTACCCTTGTAGTTTTTTTGCCCTAACTTACGGACATTGAACCTGCCCTTCTCAGCGTAGGCCTTGTACATGTCATAACCAGCATCAAAACTGTCAAATATATCACCCACCTTAGGTTTCTCATCTTCGTAAATATGGGACCTAATACGGGGTGCCTTTTAGAGAGGGTCATCATGTCTATACGATTCAACATATGATTCATCTACAAAAAGTTATAACATGTATGTAATTTAGTTAGAATAGGAGAATTAATTTTAGAATCTGATTCATCTAAAAAATCATCATCATTTGTATACACTAGCATGTAAGCAAGGTTTAAACTATCTTATTTATAAAACATAATTTATATATTTTTTTCATGCATATAATGCAGTTTAACAAACTAAAAACTCATGCACATAATCGGAATAAACATATTATAGGAGGTTTCGGCCCAAACACGTTACAAAAACCACCAATCTTGTTAGTCCAACCTGTACTCGAGTGCATCATTGTTACCAATCATCACAAAAGTTACGATTATACACGTTTTTTTTAACATAATGATCATCAAAATAATTGAAAAAGGAAAGTTACCAATCTCTTCTTGAGCCCTGGTATTTGAACCCTCACCTACATCGAACACATCCATGGGAATTGAACCCTCGCCTGTGTCAATCACATCTCTGGGAATTGAACCCTTACGTGTATCGATCATATCATGATCATCAATTACAACCATTTTTTTAATATGTTGTAAACTAATTTAGGGGTTTCATGGGTTGAATAAGGGTTCGATATATGTAAAAAATATGTGATTAAGATATGTACATGGAAGGAGATCTGTGATAAAAATATGTACATAATACATATTAGAAGAAGATTAATTCAAAAAAGAAAATTGTTTTGAAATTAATTGAGTCAATCTGTGATTAAGATAAATCTTTTATTTTAGGATGGATACAGTTTTGAAATTAATTGTGTAAATATGAAATACCAAAAATAGCCTTGGATATTAACTTGAATTAAATAAATAGAAAATAATTTATTAAATTCTGATTGGTCTAGAATAGTTCTGTCTATAAAATGGGTTCTCAATATAATATATATATATATATATATATATATATATATATATATATATATATATAAGGAAAACATAAATCCTAGCACTGATTCTCTAAAATAAAATTAATTCTCCAATGGGTTCCGCTTGGCTCCATAGTCCTTATGTCACTAATTTCGATAATACTCAAAAGAGACTGGTTCAGTGTACATTCTATCCTAGACCCCCTTTATGACCGGCCATAGGTAGGTGTTTACACACCAATATCTTTTAAATTTGAAAGCTTAAATTAAAAGTGGAAAAGAGTGTGAAGAAAATGAAAACTAGCTCTATATTTTGCAACACATTAAATTTGTCCTCATCCCCTCTCCTCCTTATATAGTGGCCGACTCCCCTCTCTCCCATATCATCATTTTCACAAAAATTATCTCTTCCAATATATGTATAAACCCTCATTGAGGGTTCAAGCAAGAAGAAAAGCTTAGGTGTTTTTGGGTGTTCTTCTAGGTTTTGGTGTTTGATTTTTCCATTCTTGGTGTGTTTTTGGATTTGTGATCTTCTCTTCCCTCATTCCATAGGTAATCATGATGTTCTTGTGCTTTTCTTTTGTCACCATGATTGGTTAGTCAAGTTCTTTTTCACATAAAATAACAAAAGTAGTAAAAGAGAAAAATCATGTGTTCATGTTTTTGGATAAATGTCAATCTAATTTTCATGGTATAACTACATATTTGAAACCTTAAATATTGTTAATGATGTTTTGATGAGGATAAATACGAATAGATACCCCAGGGTTGGGTTAATGAATGTTAAACAAGTTTCCACATAAAATCATGAATTTTGAAAAGGGTTAATTGTATGTAAATGTTTGTTAGGGTTTCTAATGATTTAATCTTTTGAACATGGTTTAATTAGATGTTATAGAATCATGTTCGTTTAACGTGTTAGTAATAAAAACAAGAATATTAGAAATCCTAGGATATGAATTAATTGGGGTTTTCTTGATTAAAATTCTGGGCAGAATTTTGGGTCATGTTCATCAGGTCATATCTTGTTCAAAAAAATAGCTTTTGACATAATTCTTGAGCCTAAAGTGAAGTTCAATGAATCTAGTTTCTGTAAAATCCGGTCTCATGTCAATTGGAGGTCGGGAATGTCGATATTTAGATTTTATAAGATTAAGTGTCAATTCTGGAAATCAAATCCGAAAATTTCACTTGTAGTATTTGATTTTTAATTCGAAAACCGTAAGGAGTTAAGGGCTAATTTTCGAAATGGTAAAAATACATGATATTAGCTACTTCCCTATGTTTTTTCATAATTTTTCAAGATGTCTAAGTCAGGTAAATTCTTGTAAACTTTTCATAAGTTTCTGCCAGGCTGATTTCGGGACTGTTTTGGGTAACAAGGGTCATAGGGTCATCTAAAATTGGAAGTAAATCAAATCCTTGATTGGGACACTTTAAATACATTAGGGAATACCTGTGATTTTTTGTGTATTTTAGAACATGATTTGGTAGACTTTTAAGTAAGGAAACTTACCTAAAATAACTTGTAAATTTCATAATATTTTTGGAAACTCTAAATAAGTAAAGTCAACTCTTATTTTTGGAAAGTTGAGTAGTAACTTGTAAAACAAGTCAAGTAATGTAAATAAATATGTTTTTGTAGATCCGGTGACACTTGTGTGTTTTCCTTCCGTTTGTGCTCATTTCTTTCCGTGTGCATTCGCTAAGGTACAAATATTCCGTCCTTTTAGTAAGGACACCTTTCGACTTGATCCTTCATTTTCTTAGCTATTTGATTCAGTTGATATTCGTTTGATATTCCGTTTAATTTGCTATCCGTTCTCATGACTCATTTGATATTCATTGATATTCCGTTTGATTCGATATTCCCAATTATGATTCTGTTGATCCTTGTTTGAATATGATGTCAAATCCGTTATCTTGATTCGATTATTAGTATCTTGATCATTGTTATGTTATGCCTATCCCTTTTCCCGAGCTATTTTTAACTAGCCATGGAGGTACCATGGCCACGTCATTGATGCACCGATGGCATGACACTATCTGTGGCGTTGTGATTGGTCTAAATATATATGTGATAAAATGTGCATTTGAATAATCATATTGTTGTATCTCATGTATATTTGTCTAAAAAGTTATTATTTTACAGGTATGGCATATATGAATAAGAATTATGGTACATTGCCAGTGACAGCTTGATATCAAAACGGCACAAGAAGAAGAAACAGTACCTGAGCCGCAATACCAATTCTCTGTTATAAAATTTAGTCTCGTAATTGTAACACCTATTGTCTCCATGTACCTTATGTCACTGATTTCGATTATATTCAAAACAGAACCGTCATATATGATTTATATTATGCTATTAGCCTATACGTATGCTGTTTTTGCAGGCTGCTTCTTAACTAATATGGCAATGCTAAGGTGAACCCATTAAGGTCTATTCGTGTTAGAGCACTTGAGGCGTCGTACTATATGGGTTTATTGCTAATGCCATTGTTTAGTGTACTGGGGCAGTTTCTACACACAAAGCATTTAATAGTTTGGTGCGTACGTTGTGGGATTGTTATGTTAATAGCCGCGTTGATTTTCATCTTTAATGGTTGTGGCATTCGTGTGTTACGGGTTGTGGATTAATCAAGCATTGAAATATGAAGGAGTGCAATGATGGGGGTGTATACCGTTTATAAGAAGTCTTCAACTTCGGATCAAATTTTCTTATTTTGTATCGCGTTTTAGTACATTTGATTCGATATTATTAGTGGGAGAGCTTGAAAGATCTTTCAGAATCGTTAGTATTTGAATTTTCTTAAGCATATGTTACATCATTGTTCTTTTTTTATAACTTGATTGGACTTTTTTTTATTTACCTGTGTTTCCGACATGAAGTCGGCCCAGGTGAACCTTCGTAGCCACAAACGTATCCTTTAAAAAAAATCTTTCATTATTATTTTTTCTTACTGCACATTATTGCTTAAATCCAGCCAAACTTGAACTCATCACATGAAAACTGATCAGGCCGGTATGATACAATTATATAACCATAACTTGGTGTATGAGAATTTAATCAACATATCGTATATCCTGATGTGAAACAGTGTATTTTTTACCACGAAAACAAACTTAAATATTGAGTACACCTTACATGGAATGGAAAAAACTTGCCCGTGTGAGTTGTGACGCATCTACTTAAACAAAATCGAAAAGAGACCTTTCGCTATGTAAAAAACATGAGATGTTATAGTTGGTCTTTGCGAACCGGGATATTTTGGCAGTAGAATTATGCAATAGTACTATTTTATCATGGTCACCATGAGCAAAATAGGCAAATCTAAATTAATAGAAATGTATATGAATATCAATTTTCCAAACCTTATAATAATCTTAGAGTGTAAAAAACTAAAAATAGATATACTGATGCAATAGTTTTTTGGAAAAAGTGAAAAAAATTAAAAAAACTCTTATTATGCTTACTGAACTATTAAAAAAGTTGTAATATGCCATAAAGATTTTGCATAAAGAATTGAACAAAAATGGGATGTTTTTTTTCCAAATTTCAGAATGGATTCATGTCACATAGTGAACATTTTGAGCTTTGCATTGAATTACATGTAACACCCTTTATGTCTTTAAAACTATGGTAATATATTCACTTCAGGGTTCTATCTCAATAATAATCATTTCCAGGTAGCTTAAACTTATCATTTAGTTGTTTGTGTTCCAACTCCGGCGGCCACCAATACGGCAAAAACCTCCTCAGGTTACGCTTCTCGATCTCATTTCCTTGTATTCTTCGTATACATTTTCGAGGTTACATGCATGCATTTTGATTAGTTTTACCATATGATTTTTTTGTTATATAGTTGTTTTCAAATGTTCGTTTTTTTTTCAGGTATGGCACATATGCATAACTATTTATTCACATCTCAAGTAACACCTGAGCCACTTGATATTGAAATGGCACAAGCAGAAGAAATGGTGCGTGAGCCGCAGTACCGATTCAATAAAATAAAATTAATTCTCCAATGGGTTCCGCTTGGCTCCATAGTCCTTATGTCACTAATTTCGATAATACTCAAAAGAGACTGGTTCAGTGTACATTCTATCCTAGCATGCTTGGTCTATGTGTATGCCTAACTTGCAGGCCATTTCTTACTTTCTATATATAGCGAGGCTACAGTGAACCCTCGAGGGAAAATGGAAAAAGCATAAGCTTAACCGACGTACTCGGGATGTTTGGGAACTTCATCGTAGAAGTGATCTTGTTGAAATATCGAATGTGAGCATGCGAGTCCTCCTTGTCATGTCCAAAAAATTATTTATTTTGAACAAGAGTAAGCAAACTATGCTTGAGGTCAAAAATTTTCCGCGGTGATTGCGGGAACAACGATTGCATCCTCGTAACCCTCGGTGGGTGCTTGGAGCAATTCCGCCATAGTACGATTATCGGCCATCGTAACTACGGGAGGATTGGGAGGTTCTTGATTATTATTAGGTTTCTCAAGATCAAATGGTTCAACAGAAGTCTGTGGGACTTGTTGTTGTCGACGTCTACGGGATTGAGAACGAGTGCGCATGCACTAAATGAAGAAAATTTATACTATTTTTTTTTCAATAATCTATTCACAATTTATTTTAACAGACAATTAGATAGGACAACTTCAACCAAATAATCGACTTACTTCACGGTAGCTCTTAAAAAGATAAACGCACAGGTGAGCGGATGAGAAGGAAAGCACGGTACTTTTAAGAACCTTTCTTCTTTAGGGTCGTAGTTCCTCGGAACAACCCGCCTTGTACCCACTTTATAGCTTGTTTAACTTTTCAAGGTGACCCGTACCTCGTAAGCGACACAAATGGCAAGTTTTTGAATCTTTTGTTTGGGAACTTATTGATGGATAATACTTCAATGGAAAGTATTATATGTTGGTGTTCTTTTACCAACTTGGTGAATTTATTGATTATTTCTTTTTATGGACAATTTTTTTTTTGGATTTTTCTTTTGTTTTTATATGATAATTAATAAAAGAAAATGAAAAATATTTTTGTATTTTTTATATTTTAATAAAAATAGAAGAAATATTCACAAATTCAAACACAAATTGTCAAACGTTACGATAATCGTTTCACAGCCTCCCTGGCAGCGGCGCCAAAAATTGATTCGTGTTCAATATATATATATATATATAATAACACAAGGCAAATCCCAACCAATTGCCCTTGACCAGGGAAAAGAGTCAAAATTCACAAAGAGAATCAATATATATCCGGAAGTTTGATTTCCCGGGTCGTTAAGTCCCAACGAGGTGTGCAATTGAAAGTCGAATGACGAGTTGATAATTGATGTTTGAATGGACGAGGCTTTGATTGGTTTTTCTATTGCTACTAATAAGAATGCAAAAATGAAAAAAAAATGATAATCAGAAAAGTAAATTAAACCTAAAACGATAACGGGATCTTGAAAACGCGAGTTAAAACCCTAAATTTTTAAATTTAAATTCTAAAATTAATTTTTTTACTTTTAATAAGCTCTAAATGACTAAAAAGAAAGAATAAAAAAACTAGATCAAAAACGGAATTGATTTGAGCTTAAAACGCGAAAAACGTGAACGGGATTCAATCCCGTTCTTTAAAAAACGAAAAGTTGTAAATTTAACCCTACAAATGAAATTCTATTTTTACTAGGTCCTATATGATAAAAGAAATTTTTTTAAAAAAGAATTTTTTTTTTGATTTTTATTGTATTTATTATGAATTTTTTATGTTTTTAATCTAAATAAATTATAAAAAATACTAAACTAATTTATAAAATTCTATAAAAATTATAGAAAATAGCTTAGGTGAAACAGAATCTATGAAAAATAAATTGGACGAACCAGCTTATTCCAATAAGCTGGAAATAAGCCAAACGGGCTTATAAGGCAAACGGGCTAAAAAGCCCTTAAATACCTAACCACTTGGGACTATAATGAAGAAGTCCCAAGGGCGCAGCGGTAGTGTGTGTGGTATAAAAGGATTGAGGGTGTTGAGGTCTTGGGTTCGAGCCTTGTTCACCCTTGGCTTCCACCTTCCCGTTTTGCTTTTCTTTTTGCCAAATTTTTACAACTTTATAGAGAAGCCAAAGTTAAGCAACTTTTGTGAAGACAAACTTTTTATAAGTAAAAAAATAAGCACGAAATAAGCTAAAACAATCAGACAGAACACACTTTTTTAACACTTAGAAAATTAAGCTAAGTTATCTTGGCTTTAAAAACTTAAAAAGCTACTAAATGGGAAAATAAGCTAAACATAGACTTATCTAAACCTAATAAGCAAATGCAGACAAAAATAAGCAAAATTGAATGAGAAAATAAGCCAAGAAATACAAATAAGCTATCTGAAATAAACTTGTATACAAAACAGACAAAGGGGTGACTTTAAGCTTATTTTTAAGCCCTTAGACAAAATCTTATGGCTTAATGGATTACAAAACCTAACAGCATAACCCTAAACCTAAATAAATTAATAATCAAAAAGCATTTAGAACCAACAACACATGAAAAATCTGCTAGAAAAAAGCTAGTTTAACCCTTTTGATTTTAAGTTTAATCAAACAGTCTAAAGCATTTTATACCAAGATAAGCTAAGGAAATTTCAAATTAGCTTAGAAGTAACATATAGTAGTACAACTAATAAGCACTATTGGATCATTATTAAGCAAATGGAAACAACCAAATAAGCCAAAAATGAGCTTTAAATCTTAACAGAACTAACTTAAAAGGTTTGTACTGTTAGATGAACACTTAGGACTACTAAGCTAGAAAAAGGCAATTAAGCACAAATGAAAAGAGAAATAAGCAAAGACTAGTAGCTACCCTAACCTAATAAGCATATATGAGCTAAATTAAGAAAGTAAAACAGACAGAAAAACCCAAATAAGCCAATAAGCCAAGAGGCTCAAACTACGGCCAAAGCCTTAGAAGGGCCCACCTTTGGCTTAATATTTAGCACCAAGAAGGGGTCCAAAGGGAATGGGGCTGCAAGGCTTAAAGCTTAGCTATAACTTCAAAAATGCAAAATACCAAAAATGAAACGCAATAAGAAGTCAAAAAGGGCTGAATAAAAATGGATTATGTTAACCAGGGGGCGGCCTTTTGGGGATATGACAGACTCAAAGTCTAATTGCAACCCTTGAGATAAGCCACCAAAGAAGCTCAAAATTGTAAAACAGAGCTATAAACAAGACCAATATCAAGTCCCCCCTAATGAGGCTGTGCTCAAGATTCAATAGCTAAAACATTTTTTTACTTACTCATAAAATTGAGAATCAAATAGGCAACTGAAAAAAACAAAGAAAATTAACTCTAATGTTGACAAAAATTTTGACTAGCATAGTAAACACAAAGACTCTATATCTACTACTCGAACTTTGACACGCTAATATGAACACAGAAATGAGTCTCAAAGCCAAAACAACAAGCTTAAACCAACGAAGTCCTATTGAATCAAATCAGTTACCAACCATTCAAAGGAGTGTTTATAAAATCCTTAAATTCAAATTAGAATCCCTGAAAACTTGTGAGAATTAACTTATACTAGCATAAAAGGGTTGCACAATCTGGTCAATGTGACCCAAAGGGTTTGACATAACCAAAATTACCCACTTTTTGTCTTAAACCCAAACAGCCCCTGTTAAGATATTTAGAAACCCATTTTAAGACTTTTTTAAAAATCAGATTTAATCTGAAGGCTTTTAAAACATTGTCATATGACTTATAAAGCATTAAAGAAACAATTTCCAACATATATTACGCACTCAAATACGACTTAAATAAGCAAAAATGCCAGATTTAGACTAAAAATTTAAAGAACAAGTAAGAGCAATTGATTCAAAAGCATAAACTAACACTAATTAAGCATAATAAGCACTAATAAGCAAGAAAAGACAGAAATAAGCACAAATAAGCAATGCTACAGTAAATAAGCCAAAATTTGGAAATAAGAGTCTTACAACACCCTTGCTCAAAACAGGGCAAACAAGGCATTCTACAAGCTTTAGCTTGTCAAAAGACAAGCTAGTGGGTCTATAAGCTCTTCCATTATAAGCTTATCATCCATATTCAGCTGAGGTAATTGAGGGGTGAGCTTAATTTGAGATTTCTTAAAATACTTAACACATATTTAAGGGTTTTCTGAAAAATAGATTATGCTAGTTAACAAAGAGCTTAAATGAGCTTAAACAAGGCTGTTTTAGAACATTAAACTTAGGAACAAGCTTATAACTTAAAATACCTCAAACTTTGATTAATTAAAAAAAACATTACAATTCTGAAATTAAAGACATAAAACTGAAAAAACTTGAAAATTAGATGATTAAAAGATTAATTGAGTGATAAAATAAGAGATGCTAAAGGATCCCCCTAATGGCTTACAAGGGGTTCTATTTATACTAAAAAGCTTCAATTCTTGGCTCTTCCAACTGTGTTTCTTTTGTGAGTGAATACACAAGTGTATTTGTTGTGTGAGGGGCTCATAGTCTTCAATTTTGGCCATTGATCATAATATGTGTTTCTTTGATTTCATGGCAGTCGTTGGATTGTTCTTGAAAGGTGAGGGATTGCCAACATGGCCATGTATCATGTGACAAAGGTTTAGTGGGTTGAGGGTGAAGGTTTAATCCTTTGTGTAGTTGGTGTTGCAGGATAAAGAGGAGGAAGACAACCCGTAAGTTGTCCTGGGTTTCTTTTGGGCGGGAAAGTTTGTATTTGGGAATCAGGGGAAAGGTTTGGGGTGTTGACACATTAGGCCCCTCAATGATATATGTACTCTTGCATTCATAGTCCTTGTGGTGTAAAGTTTATGAGGGGTTGGCAAAAACAGCCCCTCATTGTTATGCATGTTAATGCACCGTAGGTCCTTTGTGGTGTAAAGTATTTGATTTTTGGCATAATCAGCCCCTCCAAGTTATAAGTACTTTTACAAGACAAGTCCTTGTGATATATAACTTTAAGGGTTTGGCTGTTTTGGCCCTTGAAGTTATATATGTCATCTTTGCACTTTAAGTCCTTGTAATTCAAGTTTGATAACTTGATAACTTCAGTCCCTGAAGTTGTATTTTCTTTGACTTTGACTTTGACTTCTTTTCTCGCTCTTTTCTTTCTCGTGCTCGGTTTTGTCGTTTTTAGCTTTGTTTTTGTCTTTTTCTTCAATATCCGTTTCCTGCACAATACAAATGCAAAACATACAAATACAATGTATTTTTGGTACGTTTTTAGTCATTTAAGTCCGTTTTTAATGGAAAATGGTATGTGTAATTAAGCACATACCAATAACCTATATATATATGGGGGCCGGATTTTCAAAAAAATAATATAATTATTTTGAAAATTTGATTAATTAGATGATTTACTTCCTTTTTAGTTAAAACCTATCTTTAAAAGATAAGTATTAAAGGTTTTTGGAAAGATTTTGTGTAGTGTTTAAAGAAGGTAAAAAATATATTTTGCCCCCCCCCCCCCTTGACCCCCTTTATGACCGGCCATAGGTAGGTGTTTACACACCAATATCTTTTAAATTTGAAAGCTTGAATTAAAAGTGGAAAAGAGTGTGAAGAAAATGGAAACTAGCTCTATATTTTGCAACACATTAAATTTGTCCTCATCCCTTCTCCTCCTTATATAGTGGCCGGCTCACCTCTCTCCCATATCACCATTTTCACAAAAATTCTCTCTTCCAATTTATGTATAAACCTCCATTGAGGGTTCAAGCAAGAAGAAAGCTTAGGTGTTTTTGGGTGTTCTTCTAGGTTTTGGTGTTTGATTTTTCCATTCTTGGTGTGTTCTTGGATTTGTGATCTTCTCTTCCCTCATTCCATAGGTAATCATCATGTTCTTGTGCTTTTCTTTTGTCACCATGATTGCTTAATCAAGTTCTTTTTCACATAAAATAACAAAAGTAGTAAAAGAGAAAAATCATGTGTTCATGTTTTTGGATAAATGTCAATCTAATTTTCATGGTATAACTACATATTTGAAACCTTAAATATTGTTAATGATGTTTTAATGAGGATCAATACGAATAGAAACCCTAGGGTTGGGTTAATGAATGTTAAACAAGTTTCTACATAAAATCATGAATTTTGAAAAGGGTTAATTGTATGTAAATGTTTGTTAGGGTTTCTAATGATTTAATCTTTTGAACATGGTTTAATTAGATGTTATAGAACCATGTTCGTTTAATGTGTTAGTAATAAAAACAAGAATATTAGAAACCCTAGGATATGAATTAATTGGGGTTTTCTTGATTAAAATTCTGGGCAGAATTTTGGGTCATGTTCATCGGGTCATATCTTGTTCAAAAAAATAGCTTTTGACATAATTCTTGAGCCTAAAGTGAAGTTCAATGAATCTAGTTTCTGTAAAATCCGGTCTCATGTCAATTGGAGGTCGGGAAGGTCGATTTTTAGATTTTACAAGATTAAGTGTCAATTCTGGAAATCAAATCCGAAAATTTCACTTGTAGTATTTGATTTTTAATTCGAAAACCATAAGGAGTTAAGGGCTAATTTTCGAACTGGTAAAAATACATGATATTAGCTACTTCCCTATTTTTTTCATAATTTTTCAAGATGTCTAAGTAGGGTAAATTCGTGTCAACTTTTCATAAGTTTCTGCCAGGCTGATTTCGGGACTGTTTTGGGTAACAAGGGTCATAGGGTCATCTAAAATTGGAAGTAAATCAAATCCTTGATTGGGGACACTTTAGATACATTAGGGAAGACCTGTGATTTTTGGTGTATTTTTAGAACATGATTTGGTTAGACTTTTAAGTAAGGAAACTTACCTAAAATAACTCGTAAATTTCAGAATATTTTTGGAAACCCTAAATAAGTAAAGTCAACTCTTATTTTTGGAAAGTTGAGTAGTAACTTGTAAAACAAGTCAAGTAATGTAAATAAATATGTTTTTGTAGATCCGGTGACACTTGTGTGATTTCCTTCCGTTTGTGCTCATTTCTTTCCGTGTGCATTCGCTAAGGTACAAGAACTAATCAAGAATACACGTACAGTTTACCATGTTTCAATATATATGTGATAAATGTGCATTTGAATAATTTTTTATAAATTTTTTCCCCATTTTTATTTTTGGGGGGGGGTTTGGAATCTCATGTTTATTGTCTAAAAAGTTATTTAGTTGACGGTTATGGCATATATTTGAATAAGCATTATGGTTACATTGCCAGTGACAGCTGAAAGTATTGATAACCAAAACGGCACAGCAGAAGAACGTACCTAGCCGCAGTACCAATTCTCTGTTCATAAAATTTTAGTCTCGCAATGTAACACTTTATTGTGTCCATGTACTTATGGCGCTGATTTTCGATTATATTAAAAACAAAACCGTCAATTTTGGATTATATTAGCGTATTAGCCTATTGGTATGCTGTTTTTGCAGCCTGCTTCTTATCTAATATCTATGTACGATTGCTAAAATATTTAGTGAACTCGTTTATGTACTATTGTGTTAGAGTACTTGAGAGTTCGTACTATATGGGTTTATTGCTAATGCCGATTGTTTAGTGTAATGGTGGCAGTTTCCATTCAACAAAGCATGTTAATAGTTTGGTGTGTGCGTTTTGTGGATTTGTTATGTTGCATTAGCCGCCGGTGTTTTCATCTTTAATTGGTTGTTGGCATTCGGTGTGTTATGGGTTGTTGATTAATCAAGATGGAACTATGGAGGAGAGAGCATGATGGGTCGGTGTATACCGTTATTAAGAAGTCTTCAAATCCGGATCAAATTTTCTTATTTTGTATCGCCGTTTTAGTGAGTTGATTCGATATTATTAGTCGGGAGAGCTTGAAAGATCTTTCGGAATCGTTAGTATTTGTCTTTTCTTAGCTGTGTTACATCATGGTTCTTCTTTTTTAACTTGATTGGACTTTTTTTTATTTACATCAGTGTGTTTCTGACATGAGTCGGCGAGTTGAACATTCGTAGCCACAAACTATCCTTTAAAAAAAATCTTTCATTTTATTTTTTTTACTGCTCATTAATTGCTTAAATCCAGCCAAAATTGAACTCTTCACATGAAAATCATCAGGCCGGTTATGTTACAATTATATAACCATAAACTTGGTGTATCGAGAATTTAATCAACATCTCGCATAACCTGATGTGCAAATAGTGTATTTTTTACCAACGAAAACAACATAAATACTGGAGTACACCATACATGGAATGGAAAATAACTGAACCCGTGTGAGTTGTGACGCATCTACTTAAACAAAATCGAAAAGAGGACCTCTGCCTATGTAAAAAACATGAGATGTTTATAGTTGGTCTTGAGAACGGGATATTTTGGCACTAGAATTATGCATTTAGTACTATTTTCATGGTCACCATGAGCTAAATAGGAAAAATCTAAATTAATAGAAATGTATATGAATTTCAATTTCAAACATTATAATAATCTATAGATGGTAAAAAACTAAAAAATAGATATATTGTTGCAATAGTTTTTTTTGAAAAAGTGAAAAAAACTTTATATGCCTACTGAATTGTAAAAGTTGTAATATGCCATAAAGAGTTTGCATAATAAGACCCTGTATCAAAAAATGGGTTGTTTTTATTCTACCAATTTCAGAATGGATTCATGTCACACATGGTGAACATTTTGAGCTTTGCTTTTGAATTCATGAAACACCCTTTATGTCTTTAAAAAACTATTATGTTAATATATTCACTTTAGGGTTCTATTCAAATAATAACCATTTCCATGGTTAGCTTAAAACTTATCATTTTATTGTTTGTGTTCAACTTTTGGCAGCCGCCACCAATACGGCAAAAACTCCATTAGGTACGCTTCTCGATCTCTTTCCTTGTATTCTTCTTTTTTCTTTTTTTTTCTATAAATTTTCAAGGTTACATGTATGATTTTGTTAGTTTACCATATGATTTTTTTTGTTATATAGTAGTTTTCAAATGTTCATTTTTTTTCAGGTATGGCACATTTGCATTACAATTTATTCACATCTCAAAGTAACACCTGATGCCACTTGAATGAAATGGCATAAGCAGAAGAGAAAATGGTTGGTGTGCCGCTGTACCGATTCTCTAAAATAAATTAACTCTCAATGGGTCCGTTGGCCTCCATAGTCCTTTATTCACTAATTTCGGATAAACTCAAAAGAGACTGGTTCAGTGTACATTCTAATCTAGCATGCTTGGTCTTTGTGTTGCTTACTTTGCAGGCCATTTTCTTACTTTCTATATATAGCGAGGACTTCAGTGAGCCCACTTTAAGGTCTTATTTGTTGTTAAAGCACTTGAGGCTTTTCATTACTATGCCGGTTTGCTGCTATCGCTTTTGTTTAGTGTACGTGGTTTTTTTCCAAACGCAAAGAATGTATTTTGGGGGTGTCAAGTTGTGGATTGCTATGTTGGTAGCGCATTGATTTTCATATTTAATGGTTGTGGTATGTGTGTTAGGGCGTTTGTGGCTTGATCCAATCATGGATGGCATATATTCAGCCATGAGGAGAGCTATATTGGGTGGCTGAACGAGTTAACGGTTTAAAGTCTTCTACTTGAGATCACATTGGTTAATTAATTTATATCGAGTTTTAGTACCATTTTGATCAAGCAGTAGAATTTTATTTAGTTATATGCATTTGAAATTTGTTCTGGAATAGTTATTATCTTGTATATCTGTAAATAATTTCTATTTTATATTAGTAATTTTTTGTCATGATAATTATGTACTTAACACCATTGAGACGTGGCACACTTTAGGAAGGTCATATTAAGCCATTTCGCATAATTGAAGATAGATTATAGATCCAGAAATCTGCTTGTATCAATTGTTGTTAAATCTTCTTTCCTTAAATTTGTACTACTTATTATATCTGGCCAATACATATTTTTAAAAGAATATCTAAATTTAATACTAATCGATAATGAGCCATTGAGACAAAACATGATTCTAGTATCTTAGGCTAGATGTAAACAATTAAACACACAAAAAAGGAAAAAATGGATAACCGGCTCGTGATTTCGGCGCCAGACCTTATGACGCGATGTGGATGGGCAGTGAGCCTTATAAAACTCCACCACCACATGGTGCTTCTAGTGTAATAAGACAACCTAAAGGACAGTACTTGGTACTTTAGAGCACATCTGCATTAAATAGTATCTCAACCACCCATTGGATGCATGACACGCATACTAGGTTAACTTGTAAACCCTAATCCAATTTCCTATAAAAGGAAAGGGATTTCTAGAGTAAATGTTATCTCTTCCAATTACTGTGATACACATTGAAGAGTTCATTTATCTCTCAAACAAACTAAATGGTACTACAGAAAGCCAAAGCTTCAGTTTAGTCATAAATAGTTTGTTTGCTTACTCTCTTAACTTTGGTTAGAGTTTAAGTTCAAATGAGATAAAAACCCTAATTTTTATTCAACCACCTTGCTATTCCGCAAGCAAGGTGTGTCATAGATTCTTTATTTGATTCTAATAAGAACATATACGTTGAAAAGTACTTCCGTGTGTTTTAAATTTGTTCTTTATATTCTTTATATATTCTTTATATATACATATATATATATATATATATATATATATATATACATATACTGATTGTTTTTTAGTTTTAATAAACCGTGTAGCTGATTGAATTTTAACATAACGTGATGTTAGTTAAAAACTTTAAAAAAAAAACGGTTCATGAGTAATTTGTTGTTCTAATTGTTCACCTTATGTAGTTTCATTTGTTATATATCCTTATATTAATATTTAAATTTTATATACTACAGTGATCTATCAACAAAAGAGCAGACAACCTAGTTTTGGGATCAGCTTGACCCGTGAGCTCTACAACCCCATCTAAGTCTATCCAAAGCTGGATCCTCATTAAACTCCATGTGATATCTTCATGACCAATATAATTATCAGACATTTCAAAAGATTATCCATACCTCATAATGAATTTTATTAAGGTTTTGAGAAAAATAAAGTACCTGTAGAACGAAACAACCAAATACAATGACTAAGCAATAGATTATATTTGAAAGGATTAGCGATACCTCATAGATATTGTCAGAAGATTAAGGGTGTGTTTGGTTTGCTTACATGAATCACAATCGGTATGAGTTTTGGTATATAGAGTGAGAATACAATGAATTCAATCAATTATAACATTCCAGATTCATGTTGTTTTGGCTTGTTGAATCGTTATGGGTATCGATTGTTTTCCCTTATTTTAAGTTTATATATAGCAACATGAAAAATTCTCCATAAAAGACTTCTCTAAAAAGTAACTTACTATTTAACAATGTTTATTTTGAAAACTTCTTCACAAAAAATACATCATCTAAAATAAGTTAATTGATATATTAATTCAAATTAAATAAATATATATATCTATATAATATTATATATAAAAATATATATATAATATATATAGTATATATAAATATATATATATAAGATAATATTGTATATAAAAAAGAATGTGTACATATACTTTTTTGTTATTATGTGAAAAAAGATGAGGTATGGAGTATGCCATATATTTAACTATCATACTCATAGTAATATTTCAAATTAAGCAATCAAATATTTTATTTCGGAATGAAACCATTCCTTCAATACCGGATAATCCGTAAACCAAACGGCACCCTAACATGCGACCTTTTACATGTGCATCGTCCGCGTCACCACCAACATACATGTTATAAGGGTTTTGAGTAAAAAAGAGTACATGTAAAACGAAACATCCAAATACAATGACGAAGCAACAAATCATATTCGAAAGATTAGCTATACCTCATACATATTGTCAGAAGATTAACAGGCAACCTTGTACATCTGCATTAAAAATCAAAAATCAATATGTTCATGAGCTCATCTAAAAAATTATCATACGATCGTGATATAATCGTTGTTAACGTAAAACATGTGAATCGCACATGCTATACTAATAAATTAAATTGTTTTAGACCTACTCTATTTTCTCTCAGCTGATCCACAATTTACATGTTCTTTTTCAATCCGTGGTATGTTGTTCCTCAAATAATTATACATATTCATTATATTATTTTTATTATTATTGTTTTTGTTGGTTTAACTTTCTTCCTTTTTTCTAATTCTTCTTTGTTGTCATATTCTTTGTTATGGTTAAAAATTTACTCAGTTTTGAACTTTTATTCTTCGCCCTTTGCTATGATCATCAATAAAAATAATAAACTTTTACATATTAGTCTTCTATCTTGTTACATCATAATATTTTCTTTATGTATTAATTAGTTCGTCTTTATATTTCATAGAACATATATGGATTGAAATTTATAAAATGATCAGAGAGAGATGGCATACAAATAAACAACAATTGTCATCAATGTATCCAAGGACATTACATTCGGTTGCATAATAAACAAACGGAAGAAACCATTCTTTTTATATAGATTCTCGGTTTGCACCAAACACTGGAATCAATCCCCTTTCTTTACGCATATTCCCTTTCTTCCCATTTCCATTCTCTAGTGCAATTCCATTACTTGCGATTCCCTTGTACCCGTTGAAACGGCCATGGGATCCATCAAGATTTTTTTTTGTAAAGGAGAAAATTTATTAATAGAAATTATTACATGATTACAAGATTAGACATGCCTAATCTCATACTAAATTCATCTACATTCAAAACTTTTACATTCTGATATATCTCTGCCAATACATTCAATACTATATCTGATACATTCCCATTTATCTGATAACACTACCAGAACAAACAAACTCAGTCCAACTAAACTTTCTTCATCTGAATTTGCCATCTTCTTTCCACTTCTTTCACTGTGACTGAATCCTTTACAGGGATCCTTCAAGATGCCTTCACCATTCCCACTAACATACTCATCCGTCTCAGTCAAGCGTCGTCCTGATCTTTTCTTCGGAGCAACCTACAAAACGTAACAATTTCTGAATTCTCAGAACCAAATGACCAGTTTTTAGTTCAGAATTAACAAAGAGACCTACTCCTTGCACATTTCCATCACTTCCAATTCTGAAACTTTGGTATTCCTGTATGCATGAGTCGTTACTAACCATTACACCTAAGTGTTTTAGATGTTGATAACACCATAACAAAAGTGATATTGTAGAAGACAGACAAGTATTTGCTTTATGTAATACAAGATAACTAAACTAAATTGGCATATTGGTTGGAGCAAACCTTAGGACTGATAATAATGGCGAGTGCAAGGTCTCGAGAGTAGAAGATTCCTTTTGATCTCACTTGTAAGCTGCATCAACTTTCTACAAATGAAGCATGTCCACCATTGTTTGCTGGAACTTAAGAGTCCCAATCTGCAAAACAACATGCCTTAGTTCAGCAAAGCATATAATATCAGTCAAATTATCATCTATGTGGATTCATTCTTACTAACACTTTAACCAAAGACGTATGAGACGCCTAATCTTCCTTCTTTGAATTTTGTTTTCACTCTGCTATTAAACACATATATGATTATCTTTGTGTGCGTGTGTTTGCATCTATATTGCACCTATGACCTTTTAGTTATTGTGATTTAAACCATCACATCAGGTAAAGCGGGGTAAAATGTGTTTTGGTCTAAATGATACTCACCAATTTGCTCAAATATGATTGTTCAAGTGTTGCTCAAAATTTATGGGTTTTGGTCTAATGATATCTCCATTATCTTGATATATTACTTTCGTGATATGAGGCATATAATTTCATGGAGGGTATTAAAAGCATTCCATAGCAGCAACTTTTGATCAATGAAGGGCAGTTGTGTAGGCTTAAAACCCGACACAACAGGGTATAGCCTGGAGTAAACGTTCCTATACTACGAAAAGGTGGTTCGGACAAAACCATTAGCAATTATTCTTGTAACAACCAACGGTTATTTAACCATTCAAAGGGCCACTTTATTATCTTCTTTTTTGCTGCGGGGTGTTCAAGCAACAATATCATTGTCTCTTTTTTTCGCCATGGTTTTTTTTAATCCTAAAGTTCTAAGGCCTATTGAACGTAGCTCCCTATGCTACATGTGAAAGGATCTAATGAGTTCAGACCATTCAAACATCGCGAACTTTTTTGAAATTATATGCCCCCCCAGTCTATTGACAAATTCCGGTGTAATTATTTTACAGGATACCCTCATAGTGAGCCAAAACGGGTCAAACAAAGAGTGAGCCAAAACGAAAACGGGTCAAAGATGTGAAAGTCTATTTTATGTGGCCTAAACAAAACATAATGGGAAACCCGAAAACATGACATTAGCATATTAACAAAAGGATGCACACCAGCACATAATCAATTTTGACCAATTTAGTTGACTACATATTTGTATACCAAATGTTCTATTTGAGTTAACATACAACAAAGTCATTAGATTAGGATATAACAAAATATTAAGAAAGACTACAGTTCTTATATCAACTGAACCCGTCATTATTTCATTCATCGAAAGTATATTCTCCTAATAGGAAACAATATATACCTATGAACGGCTTTATTATTATGCATTGAAGTTCCCGATTCTGAATAAGTGTTACACCGTCTGAACTGTAAGTTTCGTTATCCAGTCCTTTGTCGGCGACACAGTTTTTGTAACCAGAGCTCAATCCACCCTAATAACATAAAATTTATCATTCTTTGGCCTCGAATTTGTGTCTTACAAAATCAAGTAAAGGGGTTGTTCTTCATTTTTGACACGATTATGCTTGTTATTCCTGTCTCCGCACAAATCCCATTTGCTCGATGACCTATTCGCGGAATTAAGTTCATTTATTTTCTCATTTTAGGTGGATATCAACTGAATCATATTAGTTTGATAAATAGCTTACCCCTTATTAGAGCTAGATGTGAAACTCTCTGATATTTCCCCTGCAACTATGTAGATGGGTGTATGTGTAACAAACTGAAGCTGTAGAATGAAAACATACGCATTTTAGTAGATCTATAAAGTAAAGCACAATTCAGTTATCAAGACTTACCTGGTCACCATTCTTAATCCTACTAACAATTAGTGCGTAGTCATGATATTTCAGTCATCATCTAATATTTTGAATAACCTCAAACTAAGGAAGTGTAATGAATAGGATACCTCTCATTGAAATAATCCTCCTCTTCTGTTGCTTTTGCCTTTCTTTTTTCAACCTGAGGTCCCACATAGACATCTGGTGCCACCATGGCTTTCTTATAAGTAACACTTCTCATTTGTTTGCTAGTCTGAAACAAGTCGCATTAAGAGGCAGTAAATTAAAATGCTCAATTATTCAAACTGCTATATACTAAAGCAATAATAAGTAGCTGAGACATGTTCGTATGAAGATTTTTACTTCATTGACGACCTTTACATTTAAATCATTAAATGGTATGTTAGTGACTTCCTTGAGAACAGCTCTTCTCTTGGACTGAAAGCCAGATCCAACAAAAAACAATCATAGACTTGTCATCGCAATGAATCTATTTTTAGTGTTTTGTTTACAGACCTGATTTTAGTAAACCTTTTTCACCAGAGGGTGTAGTGGTGATAAACCTCTAGATATACCCAAGGCTTTAGCCCCGTGCTCTAGTGATCCTTGCAGTGGGCTGTTGCATGTTAGCAACAGGTACATTTTCTTTATTCATGTCTGCTTAACTTGACATAAAATGGTTAAGAAGTTAGAACCACTTGCTCTCCATGAATTCTGCAGCTAAAATATATTAAAAATAACATGTTAGCAACTCGTGATATGCTAATTCTGCAGAATAGTTGCAGGCATGTTTGGTTAGAATGTAATGTGAAAGTCATAGAATAGAAGAGACTAACTGAAACATTCTTGTGGAATTCTAATTGTATAGGCACTGTATTTATATAATTATATAAGATATGAGATTGAATGTGCAATAATTTAAGATACTGGAACTAAAATCAAAAAATCAGTGATTAGCAAGTGGTGTTTCATACTTTGTCATAATTTTTGAAACTAAGGTGGGGTAGAAGAACAAATGCTGATATATAATTTTGGATTGTGACTACCTTTCCACCATGATTGCCATTAGAATATCCATTGTTTCTGTCTCTAGGTTGATTGCTCATCCACTTCTCCTCAAGCTTCTTAATTGACTCCATGTAATCCATCTGACATTTCATTTTCTCCCTCTAAAAGAAAAATAAAACTTAAGCAGCTGGAAAATGCTAGGAACACATAAAATATGGAACTTGAAATGTAATACATGTAAGAGACCAGACTAAAAATAACCGCTTTTTCCACCAGAAAAATCTTTGACTTGTATTGTTCCATGTGTAACCTTGTTGCTTTCTAGTACTTGATGAAGTATGTCTTGACCCGGTTCATGAGCTCCAATATGTCATCTCCTGCACTCGAGTTATAAATTCATGTACAATATAAACACTATACTCATCATAAAAGTGTATGTATGAGTATTGGAAAAGAGTGCAAAAACATCATGAGACAACACCTGTCGCATGCATATAGCGCTTCAACGTTAGCATCCTCATATTTGTATAATCTCCATGCTTTCTAGCAGATCCAATATTGTAGAAACCTGACAAATACATCACGCGAATATTCAAAGTTATTTCATGTATCCAATACCATCATAAGTGCTGGAGTGGGCTTGAATGGTATTTGCAAGATGTTCATCACTTCATCTCTGCTTTGAGAAATACAAAATGCCATGATCCAACAGTTTTGCGATATATCATAATAGCTCAACATACTCCTCACTGATTCCAACATATATCTTTACTTTCTATTTTCCCGTTTTAGCTATGTGATTCTAATACAATGGAGACTTTCAAGAAGATTAAATTGTTTTAAACTTTTGGCCGTTTGAAATCGAGCTAAACAGATTGTTTCTTTTACTCGGTACTAAAAAAATAGTCAAAATGGTTTCAGTATGTTTCATCTGTTATTTTGGGATCAGCATTTGAGCATTTGGTTCAATCGCGTTTCTTTTCAAAGGAAATGAGTAATAAAGCTATTATACACCTAACACAACATACTGTCTCAAACACTATTAATAAATAAGAATATCACTATCTTATTTTACCTGAATTATGCTAAAAAAATAAGCAATCCCAAACACCACCTTATTAGGACACTCACACACTGTCAGAGTAAAGCGTAGCAGTTAATAGGGATGACTTTCATTGACTATTTTCGTAGCAGTTAATTGTTTTTGCACTGAAATTAATTAACATCCAGATGAAAAGTGTAGATGCTTTGGTCCTCATGGCTACCCCGTTCAGCATTGTTAGTCAGAATGACTTGCATAACAATGATTAAGAGGGTATCTAGTATTCTTATTTGTTTTCAACTTATACCTAAGAGAACATTAGCTATAAGCTACTTAAAAGACTACAGCTATAAAAGCAAGTACTGTATCTTACCCTACTTGCTCCTAAAAGACACAACGAACACCTTCTAGTTTTTTAAGCCATGTTAACACAACTTCACAAGCATAAACCTTCACTTGACTAAAGATTTCAATATTACCTCCTCAGTTCGAGCTTTTTGAGTCAACCTTGAATGCTTTCTATGCACAGTAACCTTTCGCTGCTTTACTTCAGAATTCAATGGCCTAAGCCTGCAACAAAATATCAGTTTTTTAGATCGAGACATAGAAAAAGAAAAGACAACATGGAGATATAATTGTATATTTACATACATTGTGCAGCAACCATCACCCTTGACAAAAACATGAGATACTGCAATCCCCTACAGTCCCACATTCTTATCTTTGCGTATATTGATAGAAGTCACCAATGAATGTTGTTGGTGGATAAATAATCCTCGCAACATCTACTTGGTCCCTAGGTTTCTGAACTCTAAGCCAAAATAACACACATGTTAATTGATGCACCCGATAAAAGTGCCAATAGAAACCATATTCATAGTTTGCAACAATACATACAAAAGAAACTATGAGTCATCGGGGTCTTTGGACTTCTACTAAGCATGTTCTCCAGTCTTGATGCTTCTAAAGAATTCCATGTTACTCTTTATGCCACATTTAGTTCTCAACGTGACAATAATGAAAGTAACTAATACGACCAGATGATATACTTTCTCAAATAATAATGTAAACATGCAGACACTGACCATAGAAATCATAATCATTTTTTGTAAGATGGGCATCCTTTTTTTGTAAGTTGGTTCACATCTTAAATCTAGCAATTTATCCATTTTTCATAAAGGAGTCGAATGAAACCAAAGTTTCATGTTTGGTTTTGAAAGATGAATCGGACGACGACTAAAACCCCTAAGCCTTTCCAACTAACGATGCCGGTTCATACCCGCTAAATGACCATTCATCTTTTTCTTATGCTTTTTGTTTTATTATTTTTTTTGTTCTTTCTCACTTGCTCGGTCACGAATATTTTTAAGCCTCAATGTCTCTCCTTCCAATATCTAGATTATGAAAAGAAGCAAAAAATAATAAGTTAAAATAATAAACAATGCTAAATACCTGAATACTTCAGTAAGCCATATAAATTTGCCAACCAAATAAATAAGAACACGAAATGCTAAAACTACATTAAGTCCAACTATATTGAAGCCAAAATTAATCACATCATTGAGCCTTGCATGTTGAAGAGACACTGCTTTATCCTGTATCTCACCCTAAAGCGAGCACAATATTAGCACAAAGAAACAAAGAAAGGAGTTGACACAAAATGATAAAGTTTGGGATGGAAGTTGAGGATAAAGATTGATATGCAAACTTACTACTACAGTAAACCGCTTTACAAGCCCACATTTTATAGTTTGTTGCAAACGTCTGTACTTATCCTGAAAGTAGAAAGAAAGTGAGAAATTATTTATACTATCTAAATTATGTTGTATTGTTTTTAAGCTAACTTTTATGATTAATAACAAAAAAAACAGATAACACATCTCTATTGCGCTAAAACGATAATAAGAGCATGCCTTTTAAGTACATTTGTTAGTTTCCAGTGCAGTGCAGGATACGTTGCAGTAGGACTGTCCACTATTGCAGTTTAAACATACGATTATAAAAATAAAAAGAGAGAACAAATCTATATTACTTGTTTTTAGTAATAAAAAGGTGGAAAGAACTACCCGATTCCATTAACTGAGAAATAACTTGGGTTATCACACATTGGCGCAATCCATGATCACAGATATTAGAATTATTCGTCAAACCTGCAACCTAAACTGATAACCTTAGACATAACAAAAAACAAAAACAGGCAATGTATTTTATTTTCTTTTCATAAAGGTTTATACCTGGAATGTTGCACCGTTGTGAATAAGATCCATAGCTATACGGTGATTTATGTATTCATGCAATGACATGACAATTTCCTCCATATCATACGAATCATTCCCATTAACATAAGGAGGGTCCCTTTTCTTTCTTGCATGTCGCTGTTTAGTACATCAAAATAATCAGATTCATAAGTTAATAAAAATAATTGCATGGTACCATGGTATCTACGAAACTGAGAATCAAACTCAAAAACAAAAAAAAATGGGAAAAGATGTTTAATAAGCGGATAAAAGGATTAATGAGGTTTTTCCTAAACTAAGAGACCTATGTATTAGCTAGCAGATACAGGATTAGATATTGGAATAAAAATACAGGCTTTTGAAAGGAGATGGATTAGTGTTTGATAAAAAAAGAGGCGTATGTTGGGATGCCTATGAATTTTTTTGAAAAGAAATACATGGTTTTGGATAATTACATAAACAAATGCTTGGCCTCATTATGTTTAAGAAGGTTTCATGAGCTAAGGAGGGGGGGGGGGGGGGGGGGGGGGGTGTGGAGTATCAAGACTCGAGTTCGAATCTAGGCATGACTGGTATTTTTTTTTAAATTTCAAAATTAATGCAAAATATTGGTCCATGGTCATCATTGAGGTGCTTCCAGTTCACTATATCAAATATAACATCATAGTTAGCCCCATATATATGTTTATTATATATACATATATATATATATACATATATATATATATATATACATATATATATATATATATAAAACTCACTTCGTTGCCATGGAATCTAATTAGTTTAACTTGATAAACCTTATATCAGATTCCAAGGGACCAACAAGTTGATTTTAAAGCTTCGGCCTTTTAAGCTTGAAGTGCTTCACCTCTTCTGAACCATTCAATATCATAATGATCAGTTGTGGTATGAGTTGAGCTACCACAAGCTTCACATCTTTTGAAGGCGTATTGAGGATTTCTTGAATTGATCTCTCTTTCTAGAGAGATAATTTTGGTTATGACCATTGTGTCAAGACATAACTATCCACACAATCCACAAAAGGATATATAGACATTCATTGGATAAGATAGATCTCTTACAACTACAGTGTATGCAATGTGAAAGAAAAGGTTTTGAGGTCTTGGGATTTTTGATCTTGATGAAGATCTACCTAGACTTTTGAGATGCTCATACATGTTCATGGTAGAAATGTATTCAGCATGATCACAGGTTGTGTGATCAGTTCTCTCACACTTTTTACAAAACAAAACTTTATAACAATTTTTAGAGAGATGATTGTTTAAGCCACACAAATCACAACTCTTTTTGAATTGTGTTTTGTATTTGTTTTGAAGTGCATTTTGATGAACCTGTTGTGGTTGATTATTTCCAGAGTAAGATGACTGATTCTTGCTAATTTGTAATTTTAGGTCGTTTAGTTGTTTCATTACAATAGCCAAAGGAGGATCATCTTTAATTTCACACTTTTTAGTTTACCAGCAGGAGTTGAGTTAACTTTTGAAGCTGGAGAGCTTTTGTTACCCTTAGTATGTGCTAAGGATGGTTCATTTATTATGATACCTTTTAAAGTTTTAGCTTTGAATGTGGATTTTGACCTCAAGATTGATTTGATAGTCTTTGGTCCAGAAACAGGTTCAGCACCATCCAACTTCTTCAGTGGAGGAAAGGGGTGCTACATATTGAAGATTCATCCGCTAAATCATACTCAGTCGCTGAAGAGTCAATAACAACAACTGGAGGATCAGTTATGTTTCTTTGTAACTCGACTGGGAGTATCCTACTAGTATCATGATTTGGCAGAATAAAACCTTCAGCTTCAGACAACCAGGGTCTTTCAACACCGGGTATGGACACTTTTTTGTCATCAGCTAAAGATTTTACAAAGACTAGATCTTTTTGCCCAGAACTGGTAGGACCTTCGGTGAGTTGATCAACTCCTAGAATTCTCTTCTTTTGAGAGGGGATTTGTTCACTAATACATTGATTTACTTTATTAGAACTGTTAAGGCATGTTTCAGTGATCG
>BQNB010004401.1:0-62580 GCA_026074375.1 Tanacetum coccineum | reverse complement strand
TTTTAAGCATCATTTTCAGGTGAGCTTAATGGTGCTAAGATAGAATGAAGTGGCTAGAAGAGACCGTAGGATGCTTGGAGTTATTTATGCTTTCTATTTGAATTGTTTGGTTTATGTTTTTGCATGTCATTTATTGACGAGACCTCCTTCTCATTAATAAAGACACCATTAGGTTTTTGGGTATTGTTATGACACTTTGTGTCTTTGCTTTACTTTAGTTTTCATTTTAGTATTCTCTATATAGACACCATGTGTTGTGATGATATCCATTCTTGTTTACGCTTCGCGTTTCCGCCTTGGCGGGGTGTGACAGGAATGACTTCCGTTAGGTAACACCATTTTATTTGTTCAAAACCCCTTTCCCTTTCAGTTATTCCCGTTGGTGTAATCTGTTTTTTACAAGTTTTTTCAAATTCCCAAAAAAGTTGAGTAATTACATACAGACCAATATTTACTTAACTTGTAGTTGGAAGCGTTCAGGGGACCAGATGGACAGGAGTAATGGGTGGATACACTGTCGCAGGTGGAAGGATTGGCAGGGGTAGGGCATTTGTTTTTAGATCTTCTGCTCTTTGCTTAAGGAGGTCTTTGGACCAAAATACTTGTTCAGGAGTTAGTTGGGTCTGTGGTGTAAAAGTGGTAAGAAAATTTTCTTTGGAGTAATTAGGAGTTATAATTTTAATTTTCTTTTCCACACACACAGGGTCATTCATTTTCTCATTCATTTTATGCCTAGTAATCTCGGCTATCTCTAGGTCTTCCTCAGATGATGTAACACTTACAGGGACATGATGTGTCTTAAGAATTTCATCACCATCATAAAGTGCTGGTTGAACCATTTTGGCCTTTCTAAGGTAAAAAGGGTTCTAGGCACCTATGGCCGATACAGCATCTTGGTCATACAATTTTTAGGTTTTAGCATCATGTGAACAGTTTGAATGGAATGAACTTGTGAGTATAACTTATTCTTGAGTTTATCGTTTAATTTTTTTAGATTTGAAAAATCAGTTAGGAATTTGGTTTCTTTCTATTTAAACTCAAGTTTTAAAGAAGTTATAGTTTCCTCAATTATCTTGTTGCTCTTAATAGTCGAATTAAGTTGTAACTTAACAGAATGAAGTTCCTTCTTAAGATTTTCTTCCTTTTTATTACGATCTTGAATAAGTATACTCATTTGTTCATCCATTTTCTGTTCACGAAGTTTCAAATCAAACTTAGCATGTTGTTTATACATAGCAACTTGTTGCTTATAGATATTAAGTTCAGTGACTAAAGGGTCATGATGAATGTATGCATTATTATCATGCAACACATATGCATCATTCGGAACAGAAGATGCACAGCTTGGTTCAACAGAAACTTCATTGGTTGTCAAATATTGTTCGTATGGAATAACATTACTATTACCCATATCGACACCATTTGAGTCAATGACATGTTTCTGTTGTACTTCGTTATGAGTCTCATGTCCGTCCTGATTATCATCACAATGATCAATAGTATTTTCCAGATCATGTACCTCAGATAAGATGGATACATTTGATGGACCAACTTATAGATTTGCTGGCCCAGTTGAGGACAAATTGGCCATGAATATTGACTGAGCAATAGGTTCATCATCAACATTTGATTCAAAAGCATCACATTCATCTGCCTGGAAAATGTTGTCATCATTCTCTGTTAGGTCTCTGACTGGTTGATCATCTACATCTGCATCAAAAGCGTTAGTTTGTTCACCAGCCAAAAAGAGCAGCTCTTCCTCATCCAGTACTGCACCATTCTCTTGAGCTTGTATTAGCAACATGTTGTCCTTGAAGAAAACAAAATTCTATAGACGCTTTGGCTGAGTACAGTTCTGTGCGATATGTCCAAGCCCATTACAGTTATAACACTTGATCGGTTTTCCTTGACCTGCATTGGCATTCCCAGCTCTATTCTGTGCTCCCCTATTACCCGCTGCACTAGCTCCCTGAGCAAAGTTTCTCTAATTCTAATTATGTCGCCCTTGAACATTCTGAACCACGATCCTACCATCCTAAACTGTTGCTTGATTACGGGTGTTGGAAGAGGTTCGAAGTTGGTTGTTTGTCTGAGGGAGATTAACTCTGAATGATTGTGCAAGAAGTACAACTTGTTTGGTGAGCGTGTCAAGTATTTCATCAGTTTGGGTGTATCTAGAGTCAAGGTGGGAATTTTCGGCAAATTAGGTAAACTGAAGAGATTGGACATGTTGTGACTGAAGAGGTGTTGATGATGGGGGATATTGATAAGACTGAACATGTGACGATTATGCATAGGGTTGAATGCTTGAGACAAAAGCAAGTTGATCATTGGTAGTTGGAGTGATTTTTTCAATAATTAGCCGATCTTGTGCGGCATGCTTCTCATGTTGTTTTAAGTATGCATACAACTGTTCATGGTTTCTTTATTTCAGTCCCTTGTTAGTTTAATAGCTGTCACAAACCTATCCCATTCAGGTGACATGTTGTTCACAAACTTAGAGTTTAGCTGAATGTTGGGCATTGTCATACTGATATTCCCCATGTCATTGACGAGCTTGTGGAACCGGACATAGTACTCATTGATGTTTTCTCTAGGAAGCATCTTAAAACGTTCAAATTCATCATACAACTGAGATTCTTTGTCTTCTTTGGTGAGCTCAGATCCCGCAAGAAGCATTTTGACATTGTGATATGTGTGGAAACACATATCCGTTTTATATCAAAAATGACCCATAAAAGACAAATTTATGCTTAAAATGCTTGTATATTGCTTGTTTGGTCTTTGTGATTGTGTAGGTATGGATAATGCAAATATCACAAGAAAACGATCAAAACCGGACAAAAACGGACACATGAATGGATAAAGAGTGTACAAGAGCCGGAAGTTTGCTATCAAATGTCAAAAAGTCAACTCATGGTCAACCCTGGTCAACCACAAGAAGACAAATCTTTCAAAAATACCAAAATACCCTTAATGTTAAATCAAACTTCATAAAAAGCCCCTAAAACCCTAAGACCGTTATCTTTTTATTAATAAAATATAACGGTCGTTAAATTCCTTATAAAACCAAATCCTTATACCTGTTAACTTGTCCCGGCCCAATTCCTTTTATTTTTTATAAACCCAGGTCAAAGCCTACTTTACCCCGAGTCAAACCCCCACCCAAACGGTTAAATAGGAGCCAAAACCCATTTACAATTCATCAACCCTTCCATTTTACCCCGAGTCAAAATCAAAGGGCAAATGGAAATTGAGGACGTGGCTAAATGATTCAAGTGCCAAGGAATGATGTGGCAGAGTTATACGTCACATGAGCCTCCCATTGGTCAATCCCCACAAAGAGTGACACGCGGATTTAGAAAGAAGCACACCAAGGACAAGGATTTTGCACTAAAGTTAGTGCAAAAGAAGTACAATGAGCCTGACACACGGAATGCCATGTTGGCAATCCGTGTGCTCACCCCAATTAATCCAACGGTGATTGTTAGAAATCCAATGATGAGAAAGAATGAAAGGCCAAGATCAAGGGAGAGAGGAGCGTGATCCAAGACCTAGAAGCTTCATTGGTCAGCTATAAATACAAGGCATCTCCTCACTCACAAGGATATCTAGGAGTAGGATAGCTTAGGGTAGCTTTAATAGATTTTAGCTTATGCATTGTTTTTAAATTCTGTTTTTTTTAATTCATGTAATTTCCTTTCAAATCCTGTACTCAGTTTCATTATTAATAAAAGTATAAGTTTCTTATTATGTATTTGATTTCTCATAAGTTACTTTTAAAGCAAAATGTTTTGATTAAGCTCGTTTACTTTTTCATAAGCTCAAGTCTACTAATAAGTGCTTATAACCTACTCAACTAGCTTTTCAAATGCTTAAGTTGAGCTTATATTACACCCAGATATCAATCCTAAATAACCTAACTCTCAATTGGATGACTGGAACCAATACCCCCCCTCCTGAAGGGTTCATGGGACCTCAATGGCTTTGTTCCCAAGACAAGACTAGAGCTTGTAGATTTAAGCTTTATTTTGAGCATTTGATCTCTGTTTAGCTGAGAACAAGGTACAATTTACATTTTTTCAATTCTAAAAGCTTAATTTTCAGTTTTTCTATTACATTGCTTATCTTTGCTAATAGTAGCGTAATTAGATTCTTGAAATCCTGCTTGTCTCATAGTGCGTATTGATCATGTTTTGTCATCTGCTTTTAGCTTTTGTAGTATAGATCTTAGTTTTTCACATTTTGTCTTAAAAAATCATTAAAAACCAAAAATAAGTAGCATAGTTATTAGCTTATTGATTCTAGCTTATTTGATTAATGATAAATGTTTATTAAGGTTGTTATAAGCTTTTCAATATCTGGTATCTAAGTTTTATGCCTTGATTTTCATTTTTATAAGCCTAATATGGAATTGTTCAAATTAAAGGGGTGTTTGGCTAAAGGCAGTACTAACTTAAGTTAGTACTGCCCAAAGCTATTTGGTTCTTTAAAGTGAATTTAAATCTTCATATTTAGGTTTATAGATTTGATTTTAAGGATATTGTTAGGTCTAATCTAGTTTTGATTAAAATTGTGAGTGTTAGTTTAAGATTTGTGGTTAAGTTCAGCTTAATAGGGTCTTTTATAATTGGATTGTCATTTGTTGTTCTAGTTACTTCAATTGCTTTTGCTTTAGTGTCTAAAAGTTATAGAAACAATGCCTAAAGTCTGCATATGTTAGTTTTTGTGATTTGGTTATAGATGTGGTCAAATGCATCAGCAGCTTTAAACTGCAATTAGTCATTTTAAATCTAAATTTTCAGCTAGTTAAAATAACTTTTAGCTTTTCAAATTTCTTGCACAAGTAGATTATAAGGTAGTTTATGTATGTTTGAACTTATTTTAGCTTATAAAGCTTATTTGGTCATCTGTTTTTAGCTTTCAATTAAGCCATTTGTCTTTTTGAAATCCAAAAACCAACTCAGTATGTTCTGAGTTTCTAGGCTATTTTCATTTAGCTTTTTCATTAAGCACTTAGTTTTCAAAATAATTTTTAAAAGTAGATTTAGGTAGCTTATTAGCTGTAGTATAAGCCTGCATAAGTCAGATTCCCACAAGGATCCAATAGCTCATTGAAAAATAAGCTTAAAGGTCCTTGCAGGGCCTGTTTGGTTCTAAGAGTTTCATTAAGTGCTTATTAGAGAATAGTAGCTTATAGCTTGTAGGTTTAACCTAATTTTTGCTTAGACTAGCTCATTAGGATAGATTAAAATTTTTTCTTAGCTTTTTAAAGTCAGAGTTAGCTTATTTTAGCTTTTTCATTTAAACCAAAAGCACTTTAGTAAGTAGCTATTAGCTTTTTCATTATGCTTTTTAGTTGCTTATCTGTTTTTTAAAATGAATTTGGTTTGCAATTTTATATAAAAGCTTAAAAAAAAGTTAGTATTTTTTTCTAACTTTTAAGCTGATTTTTAGCTTATTTAGTGATTTTCAAAAATAATTTATTTTATTAAAGTTGTTTGTTTTCAAGTTTTCTACAACTTTGCTTTTATAAGTTTTCAAAAAAAGGAAAGATGGAAATCGGGAGTGAGCAAGGCTCGAACCCCCGACCTTAACATCCTCAACCTTTATAAACGCCTCACACCACACACCTCACTACCAACGTGCCCTGGGGTCTTTTTCATTCTAGGATTGCAAAATCTATCACTTATATACATTTTAGGCTCTTTAGTACAATAAGCTGTTTAAGCTTATTACACAGCTTATTCGATAAGCTGTGTAACCAAGCTTATTTTTCCTAGGTTCTTATTAGTTTAAGCTATTTTTTATAATTTTTTCAGAATTTTTATAATTAGTTTAGTATTTTTAAACATTTATTTTTATTAAAAACTTTAAAAAATCATAAAAAAATAGAAAAATAATCAAAAAAATATAATTCTTTTTTAGAAAATTTTCTTTTATCATATAGTTTCTAGGAAAATTAGTTTTGTTCCCGTAGGATTAAAATTACAAAATTTCGATTTTTAAAGAACGAGATTCGTTCCCGTTCACGTTTTTCGTGTTTTTAAGCTCATTTTAATTCCGTTTTTGTTCTAGTTTTAATTAAACTTACTTTTTAGTCAATTAGAGTATATTAAAAGTGAAAATTTCATTTTAGGTTTAATTTTGGAAATTTAAGGTTTTAACTGCCGTTTAGGATTCCCGTTTTGCGTTTTTAGCTAAAGTTTAATATCCCGTTATTAAAGTTAGGTTTACTTGTCCTTTAATTTTCTCTCTTTTAGGATTTTAGAAAACAAATCATCTTCGAACCAATTCAAATCATTGTCCAAACAACAAACGTGGTTTCAATTTCATAAATCGTTTGGAAATAACGACCCGGGAATCATACTTCCCGGTTAATATACGTATGATATATATTTTTTTGAGAATTTTCCTTACGACCTTTGTCCTCAAGGTTAGTTTGGTAATTTTCTATACTTATATCATTTTACGTGTATAGATAACTGCAATCAATTTTTGGCGTCGCTGCCGGGGATTTGTGATTAAGATTCTTTGGTTTGAAGTTTGTCGATCATGATTTGAAGAACCTTTCGTTTTCGAAAGTTACGCTTTTATTAAAAAAAAAGTAAAAAAGTAAAAAGTAAAAAATATTTTTTCTTTTCTTTTATTAGTATAATTATCATATAAAAAAATCAAAAATATAAATAATATATATATTTGTGAAGATTTTCCTTTCTACCTTTGTCCTCAAGGGTAGTTTGGTAATTTTCTTTCATATTATATTTTATAATTACGTGTATAGATTATCCGAATCAATTTTTGGAATCGCCCTTAAATTCCGGGATTTGTGATTAAGATTCTTTCGTTTGAAGTTTGTCGATCGTGATTTGAAGAACCTTTCGTTTTCGAAAGTTACGTTTTTTTTATATAAAAAAAAAAGTAAAAAAAAAGTAAAAGTTAATAAATTATTTTTCCTTTTCTTTTATTAGTATAATTATCATATAAAAAAATATAAAAAATCAAAAATATAAAAATTGTCCATAAAAAAAAACAAAGTTGGTAAACGAATACCTACAAATAATACCTTCAATTGAGGTATTATCCATCAATAAGTTCCCAACTCGAATAAAAGATTTAAAAACTTAAATTCAATTGTGTCAACTTACGAAATACGGTTCACCTTTAAAAAAGTAAAAAATTTTTAAGAGCTACGTGGAATTAAGTTTGGATTATTATGGTTTTAAGTTGTTTTTCATTATCCGTTTAAATAGATAGTTAATAAAAAAAACCATATATATATTATATATATATATATATTATAATATATAATTTATATATATATTTTATATATATTATATATATATATATATATAGTATAAATTTTCTTTTTCTATTTTGTTGGCATTGGTACTCGTTCCAAACCCAGCAACCGTAACCGTCCAACAACTGCTCCCCACGGATGTTGTCAGAATCATTTAATTTAGAGAACCTTTGATTAATCACTCCTCCTAGTCTAATGGCCTGATAAACCGGACTATGGCGGAATTGCTCTAAGCACCCACCGGGGGTTACGGAGGGGAACTGCAATCGTTAATTCTTGATATCATGCTAATTTGGTTAAAGCATGGTTTGATCAATCTTGTTCAAAACAAGCAGTTTTTTCGGGACCATGTATAAGAGGATGCACATGCTCACATACGTTATTTCAACAAGATTCAACCCTCAGATGAGACTCTCTCGGACGTCCCGAGCACATCAATTAAGTTATTGCTTTTTCCCATTCTTATCTCGAAGGTTCAGCTCCGGATTTGGTCTGAGAAAGAACTCATTCGATCAATTGTGACATGGGATGATCTTGTTTACAATATTCATTATCAAATTATTTCCTCCTTTGTAAAAAAACGACTAACTCTTCGAAATGAAATCTCACGGAAGATTTCAACAAAGATTTGGACGTATTTTACGATGGCTTATGGGATCGATTTAATGATCTTATTGCGAGCTATTGCCATACACGGATTTTCAGAAACTACGTACAAACTAGAGACATTTACAATGCTTTAGAATGCTAATGATCAAGACTCGTTGAACTCCGCTGCGGGTGGGAAACTTTTTGGGATAAGATGCCTCGTAAATGCTTAAAATTATCGAGAGTTGTAAATCCAAAGTTCGTAATGCACGATCTAGCTGTCGTTGCCAAAAGTGAGTTCGAGCTTCATCTACCCCTGGAATTTACCTGATGTTGTTGCTCTTAAACCGAAGTTTCGAACTAAGAATATGATGAAGACTATGCTTATCGACAAATGCAAAAGCCCATGGCTCCCGGCCCGTACAAAGTGGTTCGGAGCAGAGTTGTGTAACTTGTGGAGGTTCTCATTCTTATAGAAATTGTTCCCGCTTATGACTGGCAATGGGTTTTTATCGAGACAACATTACAAGAGTTAAGTGTTTCTGATAAGTGTAAAACAAAATAAATACACATATCGTTAATACCTATAAATGACCCTATTAAACCCAAAAACAGACTTAAAATGGCAAAAATATGCTTGTTTTTGTGTTTTGTATGTGCAGGTACGGATATATCCAAAATCACAAGAAAACCGTCAAGAACGGGCAAACCTGGACACGAGAAACGAAAGAGCACAAAAGAAGCCAGAGATGCAAAGCCAAAGTAGGAAAAGTCAAAAAGTCAAAGATGTGGTCAACTTTTGGTCAATCCTTAGTCAACAGAAGTCAAACCATAAAAGACAAAAACTCAAAATGTTTCAAAACAACCCTCCAAATTTTCAGAAAGTTACACAAATAGTCCCTAAACCCTTATTGGGCCTATAAACCCTAAAAACCCTACCCGGATACCTTTAAAGCCCAAAGCCCAAACCATAAGCCCAAAAACCTAGCCCATTATTTTTTTATATAAACTAAGGGACTCTAAACTGCCATCTTTGAAACTATTTTTAACCCACACTAGTAATAAACATAAAGAGAGGGGCCAATTGTGCAAATTTTCCAAACTTCAACTGAATTTAACTCTTTCAGTTAGAAACTTGGCGCCAACCATGGTTACTATTCATCCTTCGTCCCAAAATTTACCAAGCAGTCAAAATAGAGGGCAAATGGAAATTAAAGGCTAATATGGACAATTCAAGATCCCTAATACACAAGGGCAAGGTTAATTATGTCAAATCAAGAGCAATCATTGGTCTACTCAAGCATAGATCACACGTGGCTATGGAAGAAGCACAAAGGGACGTGGGTTTTGCACTAAACACACTCAGTAAACAAACACAATTGAGTCTCAAACGGATTGCCACGCTGGCAATCCGTGTGAGCTCATTAGTGATCCAATGGTGGAAAAAAAGGATTCAATCATTGAAGGATGATCAAGGGATGAGATTGAAGGGCGCGTCTAACAAACTTCAGGCCTAGAAGCTTCAGCTTAGCACTATAAATAGCAACCTCCCTCACACACATTGGAGGATCTTTTTTCTTTTCTAGATTTTAGCTTAATATAGCTTTAGAATTTAGCTTAATGTAATTTTCTTTAAATAAGTTGTAATTTCCTTTAAAGTAATGTAATCAGCTTTTCTTAGTTAATGAAATACAGTTTTAATGTGTTATAAGTTCTCTCTTTTCATTTAAAAAGCTAAAGTCAATTGTCTTAAATATTAAGCTACTACTCAAAAGCTTCAATAAGCTTATATTAAGCTCTTTCAGTCTCTAAGCTGAAATTGAGCTTAACTCACCTTAATCATACCTTAAACTTTTAAAATCAGCCTAAAAACTATTTACCTTTGCTTATATGAACTTTGGACTATTGGAAGGGGAGCTTAATTTGGAAGAGCTCCCAAGGACTTAAACTAGCTTATCCAGTAGGATAAGCTAGAGCTTGTAGCTGCCCTTCATTGGGTCCTCTTGTTTAGCTAGAGGTTTAAGTAAGTTTCCTTTTATTTTTTTTTTTTTTTAATTCATTTGTTCTTTTAAATTCAGCTAAGATTGCTTAGATTTGACTTAATAGTATTAAATGCTTATTTTCTTATCCTTATGCTTATTGTGCTTTTTGTTATACTATTAGTACTTATTGGTCATATTATTCTATCTGTTTTTAATAGATCTTAGATTTGATTTAATTCTGTCATTTTAACTATAAAAAGCCAAAAATATAGAAAGTAGTTTAGATCTTAGATTATTGCTTATTCAGTTGTTAACTCATGTTCATTAAGCTAGTTTTTAGTAGTTTATTATCTGGTATTAAGAACTCATTAGTTAAATTTTCATTTTAGTTGTTTAATCAAAAGCTGTCACTAGGTTAAAGGGGTGTTTGGAATAAGTTTCTTTGACCACATTAAGTCAAAGTGAGCTTTAGTTTTTCATTGAGTCAGTTTCAATTTCATTTAAAATTAATAGTTAAAGAGTTTTTATAAGTTAGATTTTGGAAATGAAAAGAGAATAGGGCTTATTATGTTCTTTCCTCGCCCTCCACCGGAACCACCGGATGTTGAGAAATGTTTTGACCCCGAAGCGGGTATTTTGATAACCAAAGTGTTTAAGGGTGTTTCTAAACCACATGATTTCATGGCCGATATTTTACCAACCCTTCCCACCCTTGTTTCAGATTTGACCTTCATTTCTTCATTTCTCTCCTTCGGGAGTAAAGACACCATTTTTGACCCCGGCATCATCACGTTTCATAAGCCAGTGGCATGTTCAATGAAAGTTTTCCATTTGCTCTCCTTAAGGACTAATTAATTCAGGGATCGAGTCAAACTTGCGACTCGGTGACCAAAAACAAGCCGCTTTGTGGGAGTTCACCCCATGCTTATCTATTCTCTTTCTATTTTCTTTAATAATGTGTTGTGATGTGTTGTGGCTATTCTCTTTCGGTTTCTTGTTGTTTGTTGTTTGTTCTTGTGTATTTTGCAGGATTAACCCAACAATTTCTGAAGACTCTCGTGTCCGGTGTTGTATCCCGTTTCACTCGAGCTTTCATCTTTGTGTGAAATTAGTTTGGGAGATCCGATATATCCTTTCTCTTATCGATTCACGTTTCGCTTTGCATAATTTCAATAAAAACGGCTTAGATTTTAGTAAGATCCGCCTTTCTTTTAATCATTGAGGACAATATTTCGTTTTAGTTTGGGGTGGGAATCTATCGTTTGATGTTACCTGTCTAATTGTTTTGTTCTCACGTACCCGTTTTACACAAAAATAGCAAAAAATAAAATTTTTAAGATCTTATTATATAAAAAAAATTAAAATAATAAATAAATAAATAAATAAATAAATAAAAAAGAGTGTTAAGACAAAAAATGTAGGTTTTCCGCTGGTAAGAATAAAGAAGTAATGTTTGGACCCGATAGTCACGTGTAGAATTCTAAGCTTTCTACATTAACAATTAATGATGATCGTTTGTGCTAGTCTAATGTAGACTTTAAAACATGCTAGACTTGAAATCATTAGTAATGAAGGGACTTGTGCTAATCTCAAGTAGATTTTAAATATGCAAGTTGGATGTTTTATAGGGTAAGTATGTGCGAATTTTTTAATTAGAGATTTGAAATTGCAAGAAAAAATGAGAGGATAGTGGTGATACGAGATTAGGATGCTAAACAAAGTTTTATTGGAAAAAACTTATAGGTCTTTAATGATAACTTGTGGTTTTTCTTCCCCGAAGTTCTTAAAAAGATTAACTATACGTGTTTGTTTCTCTTTAATTTTTTAAATTAGAGTTTTACTTTAAAGTCTAATCAACATATTCAGAGAAAAAGCTTTATCGATGATGAAGTCAAACATCATTTGTAAATAAGAATTTTAGTTCAAGTCTATACTTTGGTTTTCTAAAACGAAATTTTTTCTATTTGCAAAAATAATGTGTTAAATTAATTAATTAGTTAAAAAAAATAGTGATTGGGTAAATAAAAAGGATGAAGTTATAAATCCTTAGTGTTAATAATTAATATACAAACTCCATCACAATTAAAGTTTAAAACCCCCCCATGTAGCATTTGTAGGTTCGCTCCGATGTGACATCGAAGAAAGGGTGGTAGGATGTATATTTAGGTGTGGGTATCATAAATAAGTACACGAGCTACTTGTTCGGAAGGCCAGTGGTACGGGGGTTACCGATGCCGATGTGTCGTCGAAAAGAAAAAGTGATCCGATTCCTAGCCTAATAGTGTAAATAGAAAATAATAAAGTTGCAAGTTAGAAAAAATAAATAGTAAGTTTCATATCTAAAAACCAAGGTATTCTTTTGAAATAAGGTTTGCAAAAGTCTATAAGGCTTTTTTCATACGGAAGTTCATGAGTTTCGACTTAGTATTTTCCGGTAAGGGTTTTGTCAAAAGCCTTTAGCACTTACCCGATGACGTGGGATATGCTAGAGAAAAGAAAGTCATTAATGGACAAAGTGTACCAAACGATGTCTTAGCTAAGGAGGTTTTTGTTTGCTTTGTGTTGTGATCTTGCTAAGTGATTAACATATTAGCCCAAAAGGCCCATGTGTAAAGCTTGGTCGGATTTCAACTATCTAAATATGTGAATTAATAGGTTTAAATTATTTGACACCCACACTTACTATATGATATATTCCGGAAGAGGAATTCAACAAGTTGTAATTATACGTAGTACTTAGCATCTTAGTTTATTTTTAGCAGTGATTTTATTTTTATGCTTTGACTAACATGGGAAAAGTGAAAAAAATCGGGAATGATGAAGTTATCTTTTAGACACTTAATTGTGCTTTTTATTCTATGATCCTTAAAGTTACCAATGAGGTAATGAAAACAATACATTATGTCAACACAAATAAGTTGTAGTTAGGTAATATATTATCAAAAAAAAAACCATAAAAAGAGAAAAAGTTTTGAAAATGGGAAATCGGGTGTTTTATAACTTGTGACTTAGAAATTTTTCCTTCAAAAACTTTACTACTTCTTAAAGGATTAGTTTGGGAAATTTCTTAAGTATTTGGTTATAAGGCATGTGATATTGCGTGAGGACATGCAATCGTTAGTTTGGGGAGTATTTTGATACGTGTTAAAATAAACCATATCGTTTATTACCTTAAAATGACCAATTAAACCCAAAATGACTAAAATGGCAAAAAATATGCTTGTTTTTGTATGTCTTTGTTCATGTGCAGGTACGGATATATCAAAATATCACTGAAAAACGTCAGATACGGGCAAACTGGACACGGAGAAACCGGAAAGAGAACAAAAGAAGCCAGATACTGCAAAAGCCAAAGTAGGAAAAGTCAAAAAGTCAAAGATGTGGTCAACTTTTGGTCAATCCTTAGTCAACAGAAGTCAAACCATAAAAGACAAAAACTCAAAATGTTTCAAAACAACCCTCCAAATTTCAAAAAGTTACACAAATAGTCCCTAAACCCTTATTGGGCCTATAAACCCTAAAAACCCTACCCGGATACCTTTAAAGCCCAAAGCCCAAACCATAAGCCCAAAAACCTAGCCCATTATCTTTTTTTATTAAACCACAGGGGACTAAAACTGCCATCTTTGAAAACTCATTTTTACACCACACTAGTAATAATAACAAAGGAGAGGGGCCATTGAGCAATATTTAAAAAACTTCAATTGAATTTAACTCTTTCAGTTAGAAACTTGGCGCCAACCATGGTTACTATTCATCCTTCGTCCCAAAATTTACCAAGCAGTCAAAATAGAGGGCAAATGGAAATTAAAGGCTAATATGGACAATTCAAGATCCCTAATACACAAGGGCAAGGTTAATTATGTCAAATCAAGAGCAATCATTGGTCTACTCAAGCATAGATCACACGTGGCTATGGAAGAAGCACAAAGGGACGTGGGTTTTGCACTAAACACACTCTGTAAACAAACACAATTGAGTCTCAAACGGATTGCCACGCTGGCAATCCGTGTGAGCTCATTAGTGATCCAATGGTGGAAAAAAAAAAAGGATTCAATCATTGAAGGATGATCAAGGGATGAGATTGAAGGGCGCGTCTAACAAACTTCAGGCCTAGAAGCTTCAGCTTAGCACTATAAATAGCAACCTCCCTCACACACATTGTAGGATCTTTTTTCTTTTCTAGATTTTAGCTTAATATAGCTTTAGAATTTAGCTTAAGTAATTTTCTTTAAATAAGTTGTTATTTCCTTTAAAGTAATGTAATCAGCTTTTCTTAGTTAATGAAATACAGTTTTATTGTGTTATAAGTTCTCATCTTTTCATTTATAAGCTAAAGTCACATTTGTCTTATATATTAAGGCTACTAATCAAAAGCTTCATAGCATCTATATTACGCTATTTCAGTCTCTAAGCTTTAAATCTGCGCCTTTAACTCACCTTAATCATACCTTAAACTTTTAAAATCAGCCTAAAAACTATTTACCTTTGCTTATATGAACTTTGGACTATTGGAAGGGGAGCTTAATTTGGAAGAGCTCCCAAGGACTTAAACTAGCTTATCCAGTAGGATAAGCTAGAGCTTGTAGCTGCCCTTCATTGGGTCCTCTTGTTTAGCTAGAGGTTTAAGTAAGTTTCCTTTTAAATTCATTTGTCTTTTAAATTCCTAGCTAAGATCTGCTTAGAATTTGCTTAATAGTATAAACTGCTTATTTGCTTATCCTATCTGCTTAATTGTGCTTTTTGTTATACTATTAGTACTTATTGGTCATATTATTCTATCTGTTTTTAATAGATCTTAGATTTGATTTAATTCTGTCATTTTAACTATAAAAAGCCAAAAATATAGAAAGTAGTTTAGATCTTAGATTATTGCTTATTCAGTTGTTAACTCATGTTCATTAAGCTAGTTTTTAGTAGTTTATTATCTGGTATTAAGAACTCATTAGTTAAATTTTCATTTTAGTTGTTTAATCAAAATTTGTCACTAGGTTAAAGGGGTGTTTGGAATAAGTTCTTGACCATCATTAAGTCAAAGTGAGCTTTAGTTTTTTCATTGAGTCAGTTTCAATTTCATTTAAAATTAATAGTTAAAGAGTTTTTATAGGTTAGATTTTGGAAATGAAAAGAATAGGGCTTATTATGTTCATTTCAGCACCAGGGGAAATTTACACTCTTTCTTTGCTTGTGCAAATGTGAACCAAGCCATTTAAGGCTTGGTTTGTGCTTGTTTTGTGTTTGTCCAACACTCAATAAGAGTGTTTAGTGTAGTACCAAACCTTTAGGGTGCCTGTATATTTGATTTTGAGCTCTTGCAAAGTGCATCAGCAGGAACCTTAGCTGTTCCTGCTGTCACTTTTAGTTTCAAATTTAGTAAGGTAATCATAGGTTTTAGCTTTTAAGGTTCAAGTAGCTTATAGAGTAGATGTAGCTTAATATAGATTAGGGCTTAGTTTTCATTTTCTTGCTTATTTCCTAGCTTAAATTTGCTGACAAAAGTCAGCCAAAAAGCCAAAAACAGTTGCAGTTAAGATTTAGCTTCTAAATTTTGATTTCTAGCTTAGAGTGTTTGATTTTATGATTTGGATTTATAGTCCACAAGTAGTTTAGCTAAGTTTGTAAAGGCTTAAGGTATGAAATTGCTTTTTGAGCATTTGAGCTTATATAGTTTTTGAGATTATTGCCTTATTTCCCGAGTTTACTACTATCATCTATCATTTTCATTTATCTTTAGTATTTTCAGTTCAAACGTTTTTTTCATAATAGCTTAAGCAAATCATTAGCTTTTCAGACACACTTTTGCTTTTTCATTTGAGCTTAATTTACAGCAGATTTAGTAACCAAGGGTAAACCCCTCATTCTGTGTAAACAGATTTATTGATAAGTATTTTTGAGCTTATTATGGTTTTAAGGTACTAGTATTTTTCATTAAAGTTAATCACACTAGCTGGTTTCCAACTTTGCTTTTATAAGTTTTCACATAATAAGCACTTTTTAGGACTAACTTATTTTGGGCTTAATGGACTAAACTTGTAATCGGGTGGGCCTCAGGTAGGAAGTGTTGTAAAAATTAAGTTTTAATTGTTTTCTCAGTTAGTCCTTTGTTTTGTTACATTGTTAGTCCTTTAAGGACTTGCATTGTTAGTCCTTTTAAGGACTTGAATGCGTTAGTCCTTAGTTAAGCTTCTTTGTTAGTTTAATAATTTTAATAAATAATTAGGTTTAGTTTTTAATTAGTTTCTTAAACTTTAAGTAAAACGTAAAAAATTAGGGCTTGTTTTTTTAAAATTCTCACCATTTTCTATTTTTAGTATAATTTTTATAAAATTTTTAGGGTTTATATTTTTAGCATTTTTTATTATTTTTAAGCTTTTAATTAGATTAAATCTTAGAAAATTCATATTTTAAAATCTAAAAAGCCAAAAATAGTGATTCCTTTTTCTAAAATTTTCTTTTTCTTCGTTTTACATAGGAAAAATATAATTTCAATTATTTGCTATTTTTTTTATTATTTTAGGATTTAATTAGATTTAAATAGTTTTTTAATTAATAAAAATAATCAAAAATAATCAAAAAAAAATATTTTTCTTTTTCCTAAAAATTTCTTTTGCCTTAATTTAGGTTTAGGAATTTAGTTTGCATTTTTAGGACTTAATTTTGATTTACTTGTTTATTTGTCACGTTTTATTTGTTTCCCGTTACCCTTTTTAAGAGCTTAATTGTTTTTAATTGTTCATTTTTACTTGTTGCTTTTATTTGGTAGTTATAGATCATCAAAATATCCTTGCTTTCATTCAAATCATAATCCGAGCTTAAACGTGGTTTGAAAAGAATCAAGGGTGTCCACAAAAAATAATGTTTGGCTATCTTGAAAATTTGTTTTTTTCTACTAAGTTACTATTCCTTTTATACAATAAAATTCCCCGCGTGGTAATTTGCATAATCGGCAAACCAATAGGAGGTACTTTGGTTAACCACGGAGAAGTCACCCATATTAGTGTCTCAATCCGCACAGGTTTTGATTAGAAAAGGGTTCGTCCCAAAAATAATATTTGAATCTTGAAAAAATTTGTTTTTTCTATTGAGTTGGACATTCTTTTACAATAAAAATTCCCAGCGTGGTAATTTGCATAATACGGCAAACCATGGGGTACTTGGGTTACACTGAGAAAGTCACCATATTAAGTGTCTACGAGAGGAAAATTTTCGTTTATTTCCTTTGGATCGAGAACATTTTCATACGGGTTTTCTAATCGGGAAAGATGATCGGCCGCGTAGTTCTCGGCTCCCTTCGTATCAATTACTTTAAAATCGAATTCTTGAAGGAGGAGAACCCACCGGAGCAATCGCGCCTTGGCGTCTTTCTTATTAAAGAGGTATTTAAGGGCGGAATGATCCGTATACACTATGCTTTTATTCATGATGAGGTATGACCGAAATTTTTCGAAGGCATACGCCACGGCTAACATTTCCTTTTCTGTTGTGGTGTAGTTCGATTCCCGCATCGGGTCATGTTTTGCTTGCATAATGTTTAGGCCTAAAGTGTTTCTCAATTCGTTACCCCAGAACCGCACCTATGGCATAGTCGCTCGCATCGCACATAAGCTTTTTATTGTTCATTTTTACTTTGTTGCTTTTATTTTGTGTTACTAGCTCTTCAAAAAAATATCCTTAGTTTCATTCAATTGCAAAGTCGTTGGGGGAAATACGACCCTGGTGATTCATACTTCCAGGTTAAATATACGTATTTTATATATATATTGTATTATAAATTTTGAGAGTGAATTTTATCAAGGGTACTGGTAATTTTCTTAATTGCTCATAAGGTTATATTAGTATATATGATTTTATAGTGTATATAAACTATCTATCAGGTGTCACAAGCTGCTGCAGCTAATTTCAATCAAGGAAATACCAATTAGACCTCCGATGGTTGCGAACCAAATCCGACCTCCTGGTTTTCCTCCAATTCAAAACAATCAAAACCGTTTCAATCAGAATCAAGGAAATAATTTCAACCAAAATCGGGGAACCAATTTCAATCAAAACCGTGGAAATAACTTCTACCAAGGACAAATTTATCAACCTCCGACTAGTCAACCACCGGTTTACCAAGCTCACCCTTATCAAGCTCCCGCTCCGCAAATGCAAGGTGTTAAAACAGAATTTGAGATTACGTTTAAGGGCTAATGATTGCAGTTATTATATTAAGGAATATGCAAAATCAAGGCCATGGGTTTTACAAAACCAGATGACAAATTTAACGGAAATGCTTTCTAAGTTCGTAAATTCCAATACCGCTTCGACTTCGAGTTCAGGTTCTCTTCCTAGTAATACGATTACTAACCCGAAGGAAGACTTGAAGGGAATTACTACCCGAAGCGGGGTTGTTTATCAAGGACCTACGATTCCTACTACTTCTTCTCCTAAAGTAGTGGAACGTAGAACCGAGGTGACAAAGGATACGGTTTTTCCTACTAATAACGGAATTACCGAAGACGTCCAACCTCCGGTTGTCCCAGTTGAAAACCAAAATCCGGTTTCCGAGCCAGTTGTTGCTCCCGTTAGTGCGCCGATGCCTAACCCGAAACCGTCGATTCCTTATCCTTCAAGGCGAAATGATGAAAAGCGCCGTGAAAACGCTAACGAACAAATTGAGAAATTCTACGAAATCTTTAAAGATATGAGTTTCGAAATTAGCTTCATGGATGCTTTGACTCTTATGCCCAAATTTGCTTCAACTCTTAAAGCCTTAATCGGAAATAAAGAAAAACTTAGTGAGATGGCTAGAACCCCTTTGAACGAACATTGCTCGGCGGTCATACTTAACAAGTTACCCGAAAAACTTGGTGACCCCGGCAGATTCCTTATTCCATGTAAATTTCCCGGAATGGATGAGTGCTTAGCCTTGGCCGATCTTGGCGCGAGCATAAATCTCATGCCATTTTCCGTGTGGAAAAAGCTTAACCTTCCAAACCTGACTCCGACGTGCATGACACTAGAACTAGCGGACCGTTCGATCTCCCGACCGATCGGTATTGCTAAAGATGTCTCCGTTAAAGTTGGTGTATTCCAGTTTCCAGCCGACTTCGTGGTCGTAGATTTTGAACCAGACCCTCGAGTACCTCTAATTCTCGGGAGGTGTTTCCTTAAGACCGGTCGTGCTTTGATAGACGTGTACGAAGGTGAATTAACCCTTCGAGTGGGCAATGAGGCCATTACTTACAATCTTGATCAAACTTCGAGATACTCGGTTAATTATAATGATATGACGGCGAACCGAATCGACGTTGTTGAATTAGCTTGTGAGGAGTATTCTCAGGAAGTTCTAGGATTTTCTGACGTGATCGCGAGTGGCAATCCCACTCCCGGATATGACCCGATAGTTTCAAATTCTTCTCCGACTCTCACTCCTTTCGGGGATAGTGATTTTCTACTTCTCGAAGAAGCTGATGCTTTTCTTGCTCTAGCCGACGATCCAACTTTACCAGAAGTTGATGAATCCTATTATGACCCAGAGGGGGACATTCTTATTCTCGAAGCACTCCTTAATAGTGACCCTTTACCTCCTTCTTAATAGTGACCCTTCACCTCCTACGTGCCTTTCTAATTTAGAAAAGATGCTTAAACGGTGTGAAGACACTAATTTGGCTCTAAATTGGGAAAAAAGCCATTTTATGGTAAAAGAAGGCATCGTTCTTGGACACAAAATTTCAAAGAAAGGAATAGAAGTCGACAAAGCCAAAATAGACGTCATTGCTAAATTACCTCACCTAACTACCGTCAAGGGTATTAGGAGGTTTCTCGGCCATGCAGGTTTCTACCGTAGATTCATCAAGGACTTTTCAAAAATTTCTCGACCCATGACTCATCTCCTTGAGAAAAACACTCCTTTCATTTTCTCCGAAGAATGCATTCAAGCTTTTCAGATTTTAAAGAAAAAACTTATGGAAGCTCCAATTCTGATTGCCCCCGACTGGGACCAGCCCTTTGAGCTTATGTGCGATGCGAGCGACTATGCCATAGGTGCGGTTCTGGGGCAACGAATTGAGAAACACTTTAGGCCTATACATTATGCAAGCAAAACAATGACCGAGGCAGAATCGAACTACACCACAACAGAAAAGGAAATGTTAGCCGTGGTGTATGCCTTCGAAAAATTCCGGTCATACCTCATCATGAATAAAAGCATAGTGTATACGGATCATTCCGCCCTTAAATACCTCTTTAATAAGAAAGACGCCAAGGCGCGATTGCTCCGGTGGGTTCTCCTCCTTCAAGAATTCGATTTTAAAGTAATTGATACGAAGGGAGCCGAGAACTACGCGGCCGATCATCTTTCCTGATTAGAAAACCCGTATGAAAATGTTCTCGATCCAAAGGAAATAAACGAAAATTTTCCTCTCGAGACACTTAATATGGTGACTTCTCGTGGTAACCCAAGTACCCCGTGGTTTGCCGATTATGCAAATTACCACGCGGGGAATTTTATTGTAAAAGGAATGTCAACTCAGCAGAAAAACAAATTTTTCAAAGATGTCAAACACTATTTTTGGGACGACCCTTTTCTATTCAAAACCTGTGCGGATCAAGTGATCCGGCGATGTGTTTCGGGCCAAGAAGCTGTCGACTCCCACAGATTGCATCGGGACCCACGGGGGGACATTTACGGTTGCAACTACACCGCCAAAAAGGTTTTTGACTCAGGATTTTATTGGCCCACAATCTACAAAGATGCCCATGAGTTAGTCAAAAACTATGACTCATGCCAGCGTCAAGGAAAAATTTCACAGCGTAATGAGATGCCACAAAATTCCATCCAAGTGTGTGAGATCTTTGATGTCTGGGGCATAGACTTCATGGGACCATTTCCGTCATCTAGAGGAAATAAATACATACTCGTAGCCGTTGATTACCTATCCAAATGGGTTGAAGCCAAGGCGCTCCCCACTAACGATGCTAGAGTTGTAGTTAAGTTTTTGAAATTTCTTTTTGCCCGATTCGGTACACCGAGAGCTATTATAAACGATCGTGGGACCCATTTCTGTAATGATAAATTTGCTAAAGTAATGTTTAAGTGTGGGGTCACTCATCGTCTTTCTACCGCTTACCACCCTCAAACGATTGGTCAAGTCGAGGTGTCGAATCGTGGGTTAAAACGTATTTTAGAAAGGACGGTTAGAGAAAACCGTGCCTCGTGGTCCAATAGGCTTGATGACTCTCTATGGGCATTCTGTACCGCTTATAAGACACCAATTGGTTGCACCCCTTACAAGCTCGTGTATGGAAAGTCGTGTCATCTACCTATCGAATTAGAGCATAAAGTATATTGGGCATTAAAACATGCTAATTTCGATCTTAAGATCGCGGGCGATCACCGGAAGCTGCAACTTAATAAACTTAATGAGCTTCGTGATCAAGCATACAAGAATTCTTTGATTTATAAGGAGAGGACGAAGAAGCTTCACGACTCAAAGATCAAAAACCGCATTTTCAATGTTGGTGATCAAGTCTTGCTTTTCAACTCTCGTCTAAAGATATTCTCGGGGTAGCTTAAAACCCGATGGTCCAGCCCTTTCACTATAACCGAAGTTTTTCCATATGGCACTGTCAAATTATCTCACTCCGACGGATCAAACTTCAAAGTGAATAGCCACCGACTTAAGCACTACTTCAGAGGGGACACACCGCCTACGGTTGTCCCGGATCTCCAGACTTTCCCTAAGGACGAATGAATTTAGGGATCGAGTCAAGCTATGTGACTCGGTTACCAAAAACCAAGCGCTTCGTGGGAGGCACCCCATGCTTATCCATTTTCTATCTTCTTTCTTATTTCTTTTAGGATGTGAGGAGGCTTGTACTCTTCCGATTGTTGTTATTTGTACTTGTGATTATTTGCAGGATTGACCAAAAATTTTCTAAAGACTCTCGTGTTCGGTGTTTTGTCCTAGTCCACTCGAGCTTCCTAGCCTTTGCTTGCCATTAGTTTGGGGAATCCAATATCTTAAAGATTATTATCGTCTAACATTTATCTTTTAGCACACTTAATAAACGGCTAAAGATTTTTGTAATACTTTCTTCAGGCTTGAGTTATGCATTCGACCTTTTTGAGTTCTAGTATGGGGTTTTTAAGTCTTAGGCTAGGAAACATTGAGGACAATGTTTAATTTTAGTATGGGGTAGTATATCTTCGATATAATCTTACCTACTTTTGCCCGTTGTTCTCACGTACCCCGTTTTCCCACCAAAATTTTCAAAAATATGAAAAAATTTAAAATTTTCAAAAATAAAATAAGTGTTTTTGTCACAATTTTGACTTTCCTGCTGGGTAGAATAAGAGTAAATTTTGACTCGATCGAGCGTGTTGAGCTCTAGCTTGTTCCTTAACTTTTAGGCTAAGCGTTCGCGAAAATTCGCGAAGAACAAAAAATGATAGAGTTAAGTATGAGTGGGATGCTAAACAAGGATTAGTTGGAAATCTTAAGAGCTCATGTATGTAATTTGTGGCTTTTTCTCCCATAAGCTCTTAACCGGACTAATATACGTGCTGTTTTTGGAGATTAAACTTAAATCAACAATTTTTATGTAATATATAGCAAAAATTTTAGTCTTAGTTCAAACTTATACTTGAATTTTTCAAAAAGAAGTCTTCTCTATATTTAAAAAAAAGAAAAAAAAGAAAAAAAATGATGATGAATAAAATAATGAAAAATAAAAAAAATATAATAATAATAATAAAAGCTGTGGGTTGATAAAAGTTTACTACCTCTTGCCGGCTCACAACCGATGTGGTAGTCTTCTAAAGAAAGCCCATAGTAAGAATAAAAATCTGAGACTGATAAAAGTTTGCTGCATCTTGCCGGCTCACAACCGATGTTGCAGCCTTCTAAAAGGTCAAGGGTTATAATTGCATGAATGTCTAATATTAAGTTTGAATTAATAAATTGATTTCTTTTTGTTAAATTCAAATATGCTTTTGAACTTTGACTATTCTATTTTATAAGCTATGAATATTCGGGAAACCTGAGAGTTTTTGAAACCTAAGGTCCGTGAGTCCCGATACTAGTCTCTGTGGGGTGTCAAAAGCCTGGTCACTTAGCCGCAAGGTTGGGATGTGCCGAGACGAAAGTCGCTACATGGGATGATCTCGCCTTCAAACTCATTATTCTTGGGTGGAACGTGAAGCATAGTAAAACGTTGATCCATGGTTGAAATTCAAAATAGCACATTCACCTAAGATATAATAATTGTCGAGAGTAAAAAAGTTCATAAGTTGCAAATATGAGTAGTGTTAGCATCTTTACTGATATTTAACTATGATTTCGTTTTAAGCTTGGTTTGGAGCAAGTGAAAAGTCGAGAATGATGAATTTATCCTTTTTGGGGCATTCTCGGATCGAAATGCATCTTGTTCTATGATCCCTAACAATTATGGAAATAATGAAAGTCGAAATATTCTTAGTTTACTTTTAAAAAAAATAAAAGTTTATTAAAAATGGGAAAATGGGGTGTTTTATAACTTGTGATTTCTAAACTCTCTCCATAAAAGTCTTTGCTACTTTTCAAAGATTTAGTTTAGGGAAGTTTTGAGGTATTTGGTTTTAAAGCATATAATATTGCGTGAGGATACACAATCGCATAGTTTGGGGAATTTTGATATGTGTGGAAACACATATCCGTTTTATATCAAAAATGACCCATAAAAGACAAAATTGTGCTTAAAATGCTTGTATATTGCTTGTTTTGTCTTTGTGATTGTGTAGGTATGGATAATGCAAATATCACAAGAAAATGGTCAAAACCGGACAAACACGGACACAGGAACGGATAAAGAGTGTACAAGAGCCGGAAGTTTGCTATCAAAGGTCAAAAAGTCAACTCATGGTCAACCCTGGTCAACCACAAGAAGACAAATCTTTCAAAAATACCAAAATGCCCTTAATGTTAAATCAAAATTCATAAAAAGCCCCTAAAACCCTAACACCGTTATCTTTTTATTAATAAAAGATAACGGTCGTTAAATTCCTTATAAAACCAAATCCTTATACCTGTTAACTTGTCCCGGCCCAATTCCTTTTCTTTTTTATAAACCCAGGTCAAAGCCCACTTTACCCCGAGTCAAACCCCCACCCAAACGGTTAAATAGGCGCCAAAACCCATTTACTATTCATCGTCCCTTCCATTTTACCCCGAGTCAAAATCAAAGGGCAAATGGAAATTGAGGACGTGGCTAAGTGATTCAAGTGCCAAGGAATGATGTGGCAGAGTTATACGTCACATGAGCCTCCCATTGGTCAATCCCCACAAAGAGTGACACGCGGATTTAGAAAGAAGCACACCAAGGACAAGGATTTTGCACTAAAGTTAGTGCAAAAGAAGTACAATGAGCCTGACACACGGAATGCCATGTTGGCAATCCGTGTGCTCACCCCAATTAATCCAACGGTGATTGTTAGAAATCCAATGATGAGAAAGAATGAAAGGCCAAGATCAAGGGAGAGAGGAGCGTGATCCAAGACCTAGAAGCTTCATTAGTCAGCTATAAATACAAGGCATCTCCTCACTCACAAGAAAAATATATATATCTAGGAGTAGGATAGCTTAGGGTAGCTTTAATAGATTTTAGCTTATGCATTGTTTTTAAATTCTGTTTTTTTAATTCATGTAATTTCCTTTCAAATCCTGTACTCAGTTTCATTATTAATAAAAGTATAAGTTTCTTATTATGTATTTGATTTCTCATAAGTTACTTTTAAAGCAAAATGTTTTGATTAAGCTCGTTTACTTTTTCATAAGCTCAAGTCTACTAATAAGCTGTTAACCTACTCAACTAAGCTTTCAAATGCTTAGTTGAGCTTATATTACTCAAATCTCACTCCCAAATTACCTAAGCTTTCTATTGGATGATGAACCAATCCTGGAAGGGTTCATGGACCTCACTGGCTTGTTCTAAACAAGCCAGAGCTTGTAGATTTAAGCTCTATTTTGAGCATTTGATCTCTGTTTAGCTGAGATCCAAGGTACAATTCACAATTTTCATTCTAAAAGCTTAATTTTCTGTTTTTCTTATTACATTGCTTATCTTTGCTTAATAGTAGCTAATTAGTTCTTGAATCTGCTTAGACTTGCTTAATATAGCTTTATCATTCTAGTTTAGGCTTTTATTAATCTGTTTTCAAGTTTTCAATAGGTTTTAGCTAAAACTGTCTAAAAACCAAAAAAAATTAGCATTAGCTTAATAATTGTTAGTTTTGCTTATTCAGTTGCTCAAATCTGTTCATTAGGTTTGTAATAAGCTTTTCAATATCTGGTATCTAAGTTTTATGTCTTGATTTTCATTTTTATAAGCCTAATATGGAATTGTTCAAATTAAAGGGGTGTTTGGCTAAAGGCAGTACTAACTTAAGTTAGTACTGCCCAAAGCTATTTGGTTCTTTAAAGTGAATTTAAAACTTCATATTTAGGTTTATAGATTTGATTTTAAGGATATTGTTAGGTCTAATCTAGTTTTGATTAAAATTGTGAGTGTTAGTTTAAGATTTGTGGTTAAGTTCAGCTTAATAGGGTCTTTTATAATTGGATTGTCATTTGTTGTTCTAGTTACTTCAATTGCTTTTACTTTAGTGTCTAAAAGTTATAGAAACAATGCCTGAAGTCTGCATATGTTAGTTTTTGTGATTTGGTTATAGATGTGGTCAAATGCATCAGCAGCTTTAAACTGCATATAGTCATTTTAAATCTAAATTTTCAGCTAGTTAAAATAACATTTAGCTTTTCAAATTTCTTGCACAAGTAGATTATAAGGTAGTTTATGTATGTTTGAACTTATTTTAGCTTATAAAGCTTATTTGGTCATCTGTTTTTAGCTTTCAATTAAGCCATTTGTCTTTTTGAAATCCAAAAACCAACTCAGTATGTTCTGAGTTTCTAGGCTATTTTCATTTAGCTTTTTCATTAAGCACTTAGTTTTCAAAATAATTTTTAAAAGTAGATTTAGGTAGCTTATTAGCTGTAGTATAAGCCTGCATAAGTCAGATTCCCACAAGGATCCAATAGCTCATTAAAAATAAGCTTAAAGGTCCTTGCAGGGCCTGTTTGGTTCTAAGAGTTTCATTAAGTGCTTATTAAAGAATAGTAGCTAATAGCTTGTAGGTTTAACCTAATTTTTGCTTAGACTAGCTCATTAGGATAGATTAAATTTGTTCTTAGCTTTTTAAAGTCAGAGTTAGCTTATTTTAGCTTTTTCATTTAAACCAAAAGCACTTTAGTCAGTAGCTATTAGCTTTTTCATTATGCTTTTTAGTTGCTTATCTGTTTTTCAAAATGAATTTGGTTTGTAATTTTAAGTAGCTTATTAGTTGTACTTTGACCAGGTGATAAGCTTTTTGCCCTAAGGATCCATCTGTGAGCTTAATTTTAAGCTTGAAACTGCCCTTGCAGGCTGTTTGATTTTCAATTAGTGTTTAAGAGCTTATTAGGATAATTCAGCTTATGGGTTATATCCTTGTGCTTATTCCTTTCATAAGTAGCTTATTAGGGTAAGCTTAAATAGTTAGTAGCTTATTGATCATAGTTTTTAGCTTATTTCATGTTTCAAGTTCTTAAGTTTTATATAAAAGCTTAAAAAAAGAAAGTTAGCATTTTTTTCTGTCTTTTAAGCTGATTTTCAGCTTATTTAGTGATTTTCAAAAATAATTTTTTTATTAAAGTTGTTTATTTTCAGGTTTTCTACAACTTTGCTTTTATAAGTTTTTAAAAAAAAGGGAAGATGGAAATCGGGGGTGAGCAAGGCTCGAACCCCCGACCTCAACATCCTCAACCTTTATAAACGCCTCACACCACACACCTCACTACCAACGTGCCTTGGGGTCTTTTTCATTCTAGGATTGCAAAATCTATTACTTATATACATTTTAGGCTCTTTAGTACAATAAGCTGTTTAAGCTTATTACACATCTTATTCGATAAGCTGTGTAACTAAGCTTATTTTTCCTAGGTTCTTATTAGTTCAAGCTATTTTCAATAATTTTTTCAGAATTTTTATAATTAGTTTAGTATTTTTAAATATTTATTTTTATTAAAAACTTTAAAAAATTATAAAAAATAGAATACGCCATATTCAATTGACTGAATATGCCATATTATCATTTGAATACAAAAACGTTGTATCAGTTTCGAAGGGTTGATACGCCGTATCCAATTATTAGGATACTCTGTATCGATTGATCGAACAGAACAGTGAACAGAAAAGAAAAATAAAGCAGAAAAATAAATAAAAACACACAAACACACAATATGCAAAAATATACAACGCAAACTAATCTAAGTTAAACTAAACTAAAAATACTAATAAAAACAAGAATTAAACAATTCCACTCCTCGACAGCAGTGCCAAAAACTAGATGTGTCGTTGTGTGTAGGTATTTTATGTTATCAAATTTTACTATTTATATTTTGCCGACTTTACCTAAAACAACACTAACGGGCAGTGTACCCGATCAGTTGTAGCTTCGTTGGTATGTAGGGTGTCAATCTCTAAGAGCGAGAACATTAACTCTTAATTCTACCAGTATTTTAGTTATCTAAGTTAGTTCTAATCTATGTTAAACCTATGTTAAACCTACTCCTAATTCTAACGGTTGAAGGGGGTTTTCAGTCTAAGAGAATGGCACGTGTTTTGGTGGTGACTTAAATCTACTTTCGCTACGAAAACGTACGGAAGCTAATAATCAAAAGGTAGAAGAGCTGTAAAGCCTATTGTAAGGAAAATGTGCTAACCATAATTAATTTGATAAAAATGCAGGTTTTTATATTTAGTATGATTGACTTATTTCGAGGTGGCATATCATTCTTAGATTTAGGCGGGACTTCTTCCTAAAACCTAGACACGCTAATTCTGTCACAATTAAACACATCCGCATAAAGCATCCTTTTTTGATTATAATCTATCTTAGGAGATTAATAATGGTGATCTTACTAAACCCTAGCTCCTGAAGACTTTACTAACTTACTGCTTAATAGTGCTTTATATACTGGTGGTTCACTTGTCCAAATCATCGGGTAGGGAATCAGAACGTTATATGTTAATCCTAGGTTACCTGCTAGCATAACTTGTTCATTAAACCAAGGGTAAAGACAGCATGTTATTTGTGATCCTATTATTCCAGATATATAAATTACAAATATGGAGAGCCATCCTGGATCTAGCCAGCTCTATATTTTGCATTCCTAGGTCTAGTTGAATGATAGGTCGCATACTTAAGCACATAAACGAGTAAAAATTGATAAACATAATCAAAAATCAATGATAAATTAAGCAATCAATATAAACAAACCAAACATTAAAATCTTCATAATCATGGCTAACACCTAAAGGTGTTGGCCAATAACCATTGTATCGAATACAAACATAATAATCATATCAACCAAGGTAAACTAACCGATAAACGAATGATACCAAAAATTGAATGATTACTAGAGTATAGATGATTACAAGGTGTTTCTTATCGAATTAAGCACTTTGCAAGACCTTTGATGCTCTTCTTGACCTCTGATGATCGTCCTCTATGGTTAGGGTTTCGAAAATATAATTAAGCACGTCCTAAAATCATGTTTAGGGTTTTGTATTTATAGTCTTTTGAAATTTAGTTGATACGTTGTATCGTTTATAGTCTTTTGAAATTTAGTTGATACGTTGTATCGTAGTAAGTGGATACGGCGTATTTGGGTTTCTTAGAGTGGGGACCACGATTATAATATTCTAGAATATTCCTTGAGCTTAAGTTTGAATACGGCGTATGGGAACTTCTAGATACGGCTTATAGATCTTTAAGTCTTCGTGGTTTCTTGTGAAGTACAGGCGCATATACGCCGTATCTTCTTTAATGGATGCGGCGTATAGGTTGTTAGAACAACAGATTCTTGATTTCTTTGTTTAAGCTCCAAAATGCACGCCTTTTAGTCAATCTTCACCAAATGCTCCATATTTACTGCAAATAACTAATATAAGCAATTAAGTACCAATCCATGCATAAATAATGTAAAACGGGCAATTTAGATAGAATAAATGATGCTATAAAATAGACGTTATTTGATGTCATCACTTTGTGACACTTGTGATGATCTGTGTAGGTATTTACTTATTCATGAGAAAATTACACGAAAATGCCGTCTACGTAATATTTCGTTAACGCAACACACAAGTAAGGTAGTATGAAGACTATTACAAGGCCCCTAAGAGTATATTACATGCATTAAAACACTTAAGAGGGATCAACCATATTCGGGGTAAGGTAGTATAAAGATTGTTACCGATGGTATCCTTTCTACATACTCGCGTTTCCCTAGACGTCTATACCAATTTAATATCTTAGGCTAGTTTCATACAGCCTAACGTGCACATCCATCACAAGAAGCAATATTAAAAGGATCTACAAACTAAGTTTCATGCAATTATAAGTAAATACTAATGGATCTAGCCTAGCATGTTACAAGGAAGCAAAGAAAAATAATAATCAAACAACATATAGACATATTAAGTGATAAAAGATAAAGGAATTCACTTGATTAAAACATGTGTTCAAGGCTGATACAATAGGGTTTTGACACCCTAAAAACGGCCTAAATAGCAGCTATAATCGTCTTCTAAAAGTAGAGTTCGATTCCTAAAAGTTACACACTTAAAACCCGTATATAGGAAAACGGGCGCAACGGTGTCGCATTATAATCCTGACGTCGTCGCCCCGCCGAATCTTCTAGGGCTTCTTTAAGTCGGTTGGATCCTGACGCCGTCGCAAGAATTCTGGTGTCATCCTTTGCAAGCCATGACGCCGTCAGAATAAAATGTGACGTCTTCTCCACGCACTGTACGCGTGTTCTTTAAGAGATTTGGTGTAGAGTCGTAGTCTTGTCCGTTTCTTCACCAAATGAGCCCAAGTCACGTGTATTTCCTCCAAAAGCCATCCAAGTGCTGAAAACACAAAAAGGAACGATTAAGTACATAATTTGGGCATATTTACATGATTTAGGGGGTTAAATGACCCTGAAAAAGTGTATAAAATGACACCTCGTCAATTTCTTCTTTAGTTTAGATTAAACCAAACTCGTGCCAATCTCTCAGGCTGAAACCCCCTACATTAGTTTAGGTTTAATTAGAATTAATTAGGACTAACATAGATAACTAAAATACTGATAGATTTAAGTATTAACGCTCACTCTTAGTTATCGACACCCTACTTACCAACGAACCTACAATTGATCGGGTACACTGCTCGTTAGTGTTAGTTAATAGGTAAAGTCGGCAAAATATAAATAGTAAAACTTGATAAATAAATTACCTATACCCAACGACATACATCAAGTTTTTTAAGCCGTTGCCGAGGAGTGAAATTGTTTAATACTTGTTTATTAGTAATTTAGATTAGAATTAGTTTTTAGTTTAGTTTTTATTAATTAATTATTATGTATATTAGCTTATCATTCTGTGTTTTAATTGTTTTGTGTTTTAGTGTGTTATTTTGCATTTTGTATTATTTTGCATATTTGTGTGTTTGTTTGTTTTTCTGCATTATTAATTGTTGCTGTTTTTCTTTTGGTCGAATACTAAATACGCCGTATTCAACTCTTTAGATACGACGTATCAATTTTCAAAAACCTATAAAGCATATTCCACATTAAACATCAATACGACGTATCGATTGTCTAATACAACAGCAGTTTTAATTTCTCGTATTTAGTTTTCATTCTTAGTTTTGTGAATTTTCTTTCTTTTGAACCTATCCTACTGATATTTAACCCTTGTATAAAATGACACCTCATCAATTTCTTCTTTAGTTTAAATTAAACCAAACTCGTGCCAGTCTCTCAGGCTGAAACCCCCTACATTAGTTTAGGTTTAATTAGAATTAATTAGGACTAACATAGATAACTAAAATACTGATAGATTTAAGTATTAACGCTCACTCTTAGTTATCGACACCCTACTTACCAACGAACCTACAATTGATCGGGTACACTGCTCGTTAGTGTTAGTTAATAGGTAAAGTCGGCAAAATATAAATAGTAAAACTTGATAAATAAATTACCTATACCCAACGACATACATCAAGTTTTTTAAGCCGTTGCCGAGGAGTGAAATTGTTTAATACTTGTTTATTAGTAATTTAGATTAGAATTAGTTTTTAGTTTAGTTTTTATTAATTAATTATTATGTATATTAGCTTATCATTCTGTGTTTTAATTGTTTTGTGTTTTAGTGTGTTATTTTGCATTTTGTATTATTTTGCATATTTGTGTGTTTGTTTGTTTTTCTGCATTATTAATTGTTGCTGTTTTTCTTTTGGTCGAATACTAAATACGCCGTATTCAACTCTTTAGATACGACGTATCAATTTTCAAAAACCTATAAAGCATATTCCACATTAAACATCAATACGACGTATCGATTGTCTGATACAACAGCAGTTTTAATTTCTCGTATTTAGTTTTCATTCTTAGTTTTGTGAATTTTCTTTCTTTTGAACCTATCCTACTGATATTTAACCCTTGTATAAAATGACACCTCATCAATTTCTTCTTTAGTTTAAATTAAACCAAACTCGTGCCAGTCTCTCAGGCTGAAACCCCCTACATTAGTTTAGGTTTAATTAGAATTAATTAGGACTAACATAGATAACTAAAATACTGATAGATTTAAGTATTAACGCTCACTCTTAGTTATCGACACCCTACTTACCAACGAACCTACAATTGATCGGGTACACTGCTCGTTAGTGTTAGTTAATAGGTAAAGTCGGCAAAATATAAATAGTAAAACTTGATAAATAAATTACCTATACCCAACGACATACATCAAGTTTTTTAAGCCGTTGCCGAGGAGTGAAATTGTTTAATACTTGTTTATTAGTAATTTAGATTAGAATTAGTTTTTAGTTTAGTTTTTATTAATTAATTATTATGTATATTAGCTTATCATTCTGTGTTTTAATTGTTTTGTGTTTTAGTGTGTTAGTTTGCATTTTGTATTATTTTGCATATTTGTGTGTTTGTTTGTTTTTCTGCATTATTAATTGTTGCTGTTTTTCTTTTGGTCGAATACTAAATACGCCGTATTCAACTCTTTAGATACGACGTATCAATTTTCAAAAACCTATAAAGCAGATTCCACATTAAACATCAATACGACGTATCGATTGTCTGATACAACAGCAGTTTTAATTTCTCGTATTTAGTTTTCATTCTTAGTTTTGTGAATTTTCTTTCTTTTGAACCTATCCTACTGATATTTAACCCTTGTTTTCAGGTAGTGCATGACCAGGAGTTCTAACAAATAGCTTATCGAACCTTACAAAGACTCTGAGCGAGTGTTACATTCGTTGAAAAATCTATTCAAGACAACTAGTTTTGATCATTCGAGTTCACCGGAATTCGAGTTATTTTCTAATTACGAAGAGAAAGTCGAAGAGGATATCATAAAAATAATGATGGAACCAACTATGGAGGAGTACATGACAAAACCCGAGAGGATTACAGGTTAAGTGTTACTAGACCAAAATTTGATAAGGATGCTAAATTTGAACTGAAAGGTCAATTTCTTAAGGAGTTGCGTGATAACACTTTTAGTGGATCGGAAAATAAGGATGCAAATGAGCACATTAAAAGAGTTTTTGAGATTGTTGACTTATTTACTACACCAGATGTGACTCAAGATCAACTTATGCTTCATGTTTTCCCTATCTCACTTACTAGAGTTGCAAGTAGATGGTTAAGGAACGAACATGCTGGTTCGATTACTACTTGGGAAATTCTTAAGGGAAATTTTTTAAGCAAATACTTCCCACCTTCTCATACTGCTAAAAGGATGGAGGAAATCAATAACTTTCAACAAGAGCCAGATTAGACTCTCTATCAAGCATGAGAACGATTCAAGGAACTTTTATTAAGATGTTCTCAACATTACTTAACCAATATGCAGGAGGTGATTTTGTTTTACAAAGGATTAGATGTACCCACTAGACAGATTCTTGATTCTAAGATTGGTGTGCCTACAATGAAGGCAGATGATGCTAAGAAAGCCATCTAAGAAATGGCTGATTAATTCTTAAAAATGGCACACTGGGACATCTGCTAGAAATAAAAGTAGTAATACTTCTGATGGATTAGCTACTATTCAAGCTCAACTGAACAATCTTGTAATAGAAATTAAGAAAGTAAACGAAAGAGTGTAGGCTGCTCAAGTAGGGTGTGAATTATGTAGTGGACCTCATTACTCTAAGGATTGTCCACTAAAGGAGGAAGGAAATACACTTGAAGAAGCATACTACACTCAGTTTGGAGAACCATTCCCGAATGCAAGAAGATATAGAGCAGCTGCTCTAAGATTCTACCAAAGAGATAATGGAAATCCATCATATCAAGAAAGAAGACAAACGATGGAAGAATCATTAAGCAACTTCATGGCAGAATCTGCAAAAAGACATGATGAAAACTCTTTTTTGATTAAGGAAATTCGAGCCTCAACGAATGCTGCAATCAAAAATCAAGGAGCCTTAATCAAAGCATTAGAGATTTAAATTGGGTAAATGAGCAAGGTACTTCAAGAAAGGGGGTCCAGAAGTCTTCCTAGTTTAACCAATACAAACCTAAAAGATCATGTCAAATCAATCTCGACTACTGAAGAAGCTGATGTACCTTCGATACACCGTATCGAACCTAACTGATACGCCGTATCGAGTCAACAGAAGGATGACAAGATGCAGTTAATCAAGCTCCACCGAGCAAGTGTTCCTTTTGATGGTCATTTAAAAGAATATGGTTATGATGAGAAGGAAGTGTTGAAGGGATTGAAGAAGGTGCAAGTATATTTGGTAGAGTCTTTTACAAGCTTGAAGAGATTGCTGAAGGAAAAGACAAGAATTAAAGAGGAGATCAAGGCAACAATGAACGAGCATTACTTGGCAATTATTAAAGATGATCTACCTCCAAAAGAAAAAGACCCAGGGAGTTTTACTTTACCTTGCAAAATTAATGATATGTGTTTTGATAAAGGCTTAGCTAACTTATGAACTAGTGTTAGTGTTATGCCTTATTCAACCTTTACCAATCTAGGTTTAGGTAAATTAGCTCCTACTAAATCAATCATTGAATTGTTTGATAAAACTGTGAAACGTCCTAAGGGTATAGCAATAAACAGTTAGTAGGTATTAATAAATTTGTCTTTCCTGTAGATTTTCTTGTTTTAGATATGCCCGAAGATATCAAGATTTCGTTGATCCTTGGAAGACCATTTTTGTCTACTGCTCATGATAAAATTGATGTATTTCAAAGAAAAATTGCTTTGAAAATTAGGAATAACAAAATAGTATTTAAGAATGATAGTCCTACTAGTAACATAATTAAGAAAGTTTATGTGTTAGGATTAAGAGAGTGAATAAAACTTAATTTAGAAGCTAGACTAATAGGGGAAGTGATGTGTCGTTGTGCGTAGGTAATATTTATTATCAAGTTTTAGTATTTATATTTTGCCAACTTTACCTAAAAACAACACTAACGGGCAGTGTACCCGATCATTTGTAGGTTCATTGGTAAGTAGGGTGTCGATTACTAAGAGCGAGTGTTAATACTTAAATCTATCAGTATTTTAGTTATCTAAGTTAGTCCTAATTTATTCTATGTTATACCTAAGTTAAACCTAAACTAACACAAAAGGGGGGTTTTAGCCTAAGAGACTGGCATAAAATTTTTGGTTTACCTACTGAGACGAGGGTGATTAACACACACAAGTTGATAGCTAGAAGATAGAGAATTGGTCAAGCCTAATGTAAGAAAAACATATTAACCATGTTTAATCTAATGAAACGCGGGTTTTAGTTTATAAGAGCAATGATTATCTTATCTCGTTGTTGATATATCATTCTTAGATTTAGGCGGTACTTCTTCCTAAAACCTAGATTTGGCAATTCTGTCACAATTAACCACATCCGCATAAAGTATTGATGGTCGATTATAATCTATCTTAGGAGACAATAATGGTGATCTTATCGAATCCTTGCTCATCGAGACTTTACTAACTTACTGCTTAACGGCTCTTTATATACTAGTAGTCCACTATCCATATCTTTACCCAAGGAAATAGAATGTTACTTGTTGATCCTAGATCACTTACTAGTCCAACTATTCACTAAACCAAGGGCAAAGACAGGTCAATATTTGTGATCCTATTACTCTAGATATATAAATTGAAAATATAGAGAGTTATCCCCACATCTAGCTAATGCTCTATTTGTATTCCTAGATCTAGTTTAATGATAGGTCGCATACTTAAGCACGTAAACAAGTATAAATTGATAAACATAAAACAACCCACAACGAATAAGCGTGCAATCAAAATAAACATAAACCAAACGTAAAATTATCATAAATATGGCTAATATCTAAAGGTATTAGCCAATAACCATTGTAACTATACAAATACAAGACTCGTTAATAAAGAAAAGCGCTTCTTGGGAGGCAACCCAATTTACTTTTCCCGCAAATTAGGAGTGTCATGTGTGTTTTAATTCTTCATAGTTTGTTTTAATATGTTTGAACTATCTTGTAATCATGCTTTATTTGTCTTTAACTTCGTCTTAATTTCAATCAAAGGTATTTTGCAAACAATAAGTGTAGGGGAATTTATCCGGCTTATGAGCCAAATTCAAACATGTTAAATGAATTGTTTAGATTAATTCGCGTCAGTTTTGAGTCATATGATTGAATTGTTAAATCTTAGGTTTTATGCAGACATTTGTACAGGAATTAACTTATGGACTCAAGTGCAGGAAATTTTTCATCAAAAACAAAAATTTTGTTTTCATAGACTATGGAGACGGCGTCCCGATTAACACGCGACGCCGTCTCCACGATACCTGTAACGGGGTCACGAAAACCCTGACGGCGTCAAACATAGATGAACGATTAAAGTAAACTAAACAATAATGAACGATACCAAAAACCAATGTATATTTAGAGTATAGAGATTACAAGGGTTTTCGATGGATTGAATTGCGTTGCAAGACCTTTTTGGCTTCTCTTCTCTCCTAAAAATCGAACATGGTGGTTAATGCCTTCTTCTCGGTCTTCGATATATTTTTTTCACTTATTTTTGCACACCTAAATTCATATTTAGGGTTTGGTATTTATATGCTCTGGAATTTGGTCGATATGCCGTATTGAAAGAGTTCAATAAGGTGTATTAGGGTTTCTTGGCGTAGGCTCCACGATTATTATATTCCAGAATATTCCATGACTTGTAATCCAATATGGTGTATGGATTTCTTCTAGATACGACGTATTAATCTTCTCTTCGTGGATGCTGAGTGAAGTTTAGGGCATAGATACGCCGTATCTTCCTTAATAGATACGGCGTATGGGATGTCAAAACAACGCTCTTTATAATTTCTTCGTTTAAGCTCTAAAATGCGTGCCTTTTGATTAAGTTTCATTCTTTGCTCGATAATTACTGCAAATAACAAATATAAGCAATTAAGTACCAATTTATGCATAAATAATATAAAATGAGCAATATAGCTTGGATAAATGATGCTATAAAATAGACTTTATTTGATGTCATCAAATATCCCCCCACTTGTCCTCAAGTAGACTTTAAACTTATGAAAATGTAACCCAAACCAAGGTTTAAGATTTTTCCTTTAAGTAACTTTTTCGTTTAATTACTAACACACAACCAAACACCTCACAAAAAGGAAAAATGAAAACACTCAAATCACTCAACTAATCTATGTGGTAACATTTAAGTAATTCACTCAATTGCTCGGTCGTAACGAGTATTCTATCATAAGCTTGGTAAGGATATACATCTCCACTACTAAAGCTAAGGAGTAACAAGTATAAAAAGGTAAATTGGGTTAAGGTTTAAGGGTTAGTCGTTCTTTCTAATTTATATCGATACCAATATTCATAAAATGCGACAAAACCACAAATGCACGCCCAAATCCATCACCGCGACATGTGTGATTGATCACTCCTTAACTCGAACAAGCTAAAGAATAAGACTAGTAATCTTCACCAATAGTAGTAAACCAACAAGGGCGGCAAAACCATATATACACATCTAAATCCATGGAATAGACATACATGATTGCTCACTCCCCCACTCGTGTAAAACTAAAGGTTAAGATGAAGAACAATATAGGGTATGGAATTACTAATCCTTTCACCAATAGTAATACACCAACAAGGGCGACAAAACCACACATACACAAATAAATCCATGAATGAGACCCATGCGATTACTCACTCCCTCATTTAAGAAAACCAAATGTTAGGGATTAGGCATGGGGAATATATAATTGGTGTTAAATAAAAAAAACATAACAAATATATTGAGTCCGAAAAAATAAGGAACGATGTTGCTAGCTACTTTCCTGACCATGCCTATGAAAAAGACATAAAATCATAGACTAACTCATACTTTAACACGAAAACTTATGCTTTGGGTAGACACAAATTAGACTCATAGATGTCTTGATCATCCACACACGATTCTTCACAAAAACAACCTTATTTGGTGTTCCCATAACGGCCAACTCCCAATCATCCATAATACACATACTATACAACAATAGTAGCGATACCTACCACTTGATACATGAAAATACATAGTTGGTTTATATTGCGACCAACTAAAAATAATATACAACAAAACTTTACATCGTTTGTTTATAACACGTACCAACGAATAATCGATAATCATAAATAATAGAATCGGTTAAGTTTAGACGAACCGATTATCTCATAAAACTCTCCTTTTTCTCGCTCTTTTTTTTCATAACTAATACTAAAAAACAAAATTGGGTGTAAAATTTCACCACTTCACGAACATGATAAATCTTGATTCTATTTCCAATCATACTAGTGAAAGTAGTAAACACACGAAAAATAAAAATACTACTACTTTCACATTCCCATTGCATTATGCAATTTCCCGACCTAGCCATAGATAGCAAATACACACACGAACACAGGATATACAATACTTTACACAAAAGCAACTAGCAACCGAAATAGGACTTATTCTACTAGGGTAGGCTAAGGTGTAAAGGTGTAACGAAACAAATATTTGGTGGTGTAAGTAAATGAAAGTAATGGCTCAGCAGGTTTTTCTAGGGGTATCTTACTCTTAAGATGAGAGTAAACAAAAGGATTTATACGAAAGTTAACTAACCGATGAGGTTATTTAATATCACAATATGTATAGGCTTTTTGGTGTAATCCTAGAAATTTACCAGTTTAGAAATGTTACTCCATCTATTTAAAAATAGTGCTTATTATTGTGGTCTTAAGTAGTATACCAAGCCAAGTTTTAAAGTTTACTACTGTAACCGGCACACTCATATTTTTGTGGAACTTAGGGTAAAATTTAGGAAACGGATAAGGCTAAATCATCACAATTGGAAATTAGGGTTATGTGTGCGGGTCATGTAACTAATAATTTCACAAAAATATGCTAAAAAATTTCAAATTTGACATAAATTAGGCATATTATTTGTAAAAATAAGGACAAGTAAGTGTTCTTATTCTTCTCCCTCCACTTGAAATATACAACGACCTCGTTGTATAAATATAACATGAAAAATAGGAAATTAAAGAATTAGAACAGAAAACTCCCTTAAGATTTGCTCTGTATGATCCTTCATGTTGCGTATATGAGCAAGGATGTGTGTTGTAAATGCGTCTGAATACCAACATGACTACAACACACATAGTTTCCAGAAAATAAGCACACTAAATTCTTTCAATCGTCCAATAAGGTTCATGTATTAATGCTCAAAAAACAAAAGAAATTCTATCTCTGGATAATTATCGGTTAGAAAATAAAAATTATAAACGAAAACTGTACTGGAAGTAGATACGCCGTATCCATGTTTCAGGATATGGCGTATTGGAACCTGTATTAAAAATCCTAAGTACGTGTCAGAGGTCGAATACGCTGTATTCGTTTAACGAATACGCCGTATCAACAAGTCTGACAATAAAGTTTTGAGTGCAAAAAAGTAAAATGGATAGCATCCAGGTGGGGTCAATACGCTGTATCCATACAGTTTAGATACGCCATATCGACTACCTACAAACTAAAAATTACATTCCGGGTTGTCTCCCGGCAAGCACTTTTGTTTACAGAATAGTCTTTAAGTTAGACTTGCTTTAGCTTCTACTTGGTACGTGTCACGGACCATCCTTCGTCATTCTTTCAAAAAATATCCTGGTAGACTTGAGATACGTTTTCTTAGGTTCGGACCCAAATGTCATATTCGTATTCCTTGATTACGACATATTCCTCTGCTGGTCCGAATGAATATTTAACTACCTCGAACTACTTTGATTTGCATGTTGGTGGTTTTACGTAAGGAATTCCAAGTAGCTTGCATCTTCTCTCCTTGGATCTTTCTTCTTCTTCGTTAACATAGTAAGGAGGGTCTTTTCCACTTGATACATGAAAATACATAGTTGGTTAGATATTGGGCGCTACCTAACCTAAAAATATAATATGCAAACAAAACATTACATCGTATGTTTATAACGCACTAACCAACGAATAATCGATAATCATAAATAATAGAATCGGTTAAGTTTAGACGAACCGATTATCTCATAAAACTCTCCTTTTTCTCGCTCTTTTTTTTCATAACTAATACTAAAAGATACTAAAAACAAAACTTGGGTGCATAAATTGTACCGACTTCACATGCTCGAACATGATAAATCATGTGATACTATTTCCAATCATACTAGTTGAAAGTGTAGTAAGCACAATGAAAATACGAGATACAAAAAGAAATATGACTACTACTGTTCACCTATTCCCCATTGCATTATGCAATTTCCCGACCTACCATAGATAGAAAATACACACACGAACACAGGATATACAATACTTTACACAAAAGCAACTAGCAACCGAAATAGGATCTTATCACTAGGTTAGTGCTACAAGGAGAAAAGGTGTAACAGAATACAAATAGTTCATGTGGTGGGAGGTAAGTAAATGAAAGTAATGTTGCTCAGCCATAGAGGTTTTTTCTGACGTGAATCTTACTCATAATAAAGAATATATTAAACAAAAGGATTTATACGAAAGTTAACTAACCGATGAGGTTATTTAATATCACAATATGTATAGGCTTTTTGGTGTAATCCTAGAAATTTACCAGTTTAGAAATGTTACTCCATCTATTTAAAAATAGTGCTTATTATTGTGGTCTTAAGTAGTATACCAGCAAGTTTTTAAAGGTTTACTACTTGTAGACCGGATAAACCGGCACACTCTATATTTTTGTGGTAATCTTAGGGGTAAAATTATAGTAAACGATAAGGCTAAATCATCACCGAATGAAATTAGTGTTAATGTTTGGGGGATCATTTAACTAAAATTTCACAAAAATATCCTAAAAAATTTCAAATTTGACAGTAAATTAGGCATATTATTTGTAAAAATAAGGACAATTAAGTGTTCTTATTCCTTCTCCCCTCCCACCCCCCCCTTTGAAAATATACAACGACCTCGTTGAAATAAAATACCACGTAAAAATAGGAAATTAAAGGAATTAGAACAGAAACACCTTAAGATTTGCTCTGTAAGATCCTTCCAGTTGCGTATATGAGCAATGATTTGGTATGTAAATGCGTCTGAATACCACACATGACTACAACACACATAGTTTTCCTAGAAAATCTAGCACACTAAATCTCGATCAATCTGTCCAATATGGTTCATGTATTAAACTCAAAAAACAAAAGACATGCGTCTTTCTCAGGATAGTCCTTAACGTTTAGAAAATAAAAATTATAAACGATAAACTGTACTGGAAGCAGGAATACGCCTAAACCATAGTTTCAGGATATGGCGTATTGAAGCCTTTATTAAAAATCCTAAGGGTACTTTCTGAGGTCCGAATGACGCTGTATTCGTTTAACTAATACGCCGTACAACAAGTCTGACAATAAAGGTTTCTGAGTGCAAAAAAGTAAAAATTGTTAGCATTCCAGTGGGGTTCAATACTCTGTAATCCATTCTACAGTTTAGATAAGACTCCATATCGAACACCCTACAAACTAAAAATTACAAGTCGGGTTGTCTCCACGGCAAGCACTTTTGTATTACTTGAATAGTCTTTTAAGAAGTTAGACTCTGCTTTATCTTCTACTTGGTACGGTCACGGACCATCCTTCAGACTTCTTTCACAAAAAATATCCTGGTAGACTTGAGATACGTTTTCTTAGGTTCGGACCCAAATGTCATATTCGTATTCCTTGATTACGACATATTCCTCTGCTGGTCCGAATGAATATTTAACTACCTCGAACTACTTTGATTTGCATGTTGGTGGTTTTACGTAAGGAATTCCAAGTAGCTTGCATCTTCTCTCCTTGGATCTTTCTTAGTAAGGAGGGTCTTTTTGAATCAAGTAAGTCTTCTAAATCACCGATGTCATCATCGTCATCACCCATAAACTCATGTTTATCAAACCATCCATGCTTCCCTTGAGTTTCATAATCACTATTTGTTCTTGCACGATCATTAAATATTCTAGAAACATCAAGATAAGGGTTATAGTTAGAATTAGCATCGGCTCCTATGTGGGTTGCACGCTCAAAATCTTCCCATTTGTTAATAGGCGAACAATGAGTCCTAGCATTATCACTTGATTCTTCATCTACCCCTTTTGATCCCTCGAAGATGGCTTTACTATTTAAGGCATCGTCTTTCGAGAATCACTCCATCACCTCATTCAAGCATTTATCATTCCATCCATAACTCTCAGCGAAGTAAAATCATGGTCCCCCACTCTGAAATACTCCAGGTAAATCTCTACCATCGCAATATTTTTACTTTTTCCAATTGCAAGTGGGCCACTTATCATGTCCATTCTTGAAGCGAAATGGCTTGCAAACATGTTCATTATCGTTACTAGGTTCCATCCAAGGTCTATAATCCAACCATGGCATATTAGACACCCATGGAACGTCTTTGTTCCATTCATATATCCAAGCGTCTTTATATTCACCGTAAGACTTGAATCCTGAAATACCATTAGTGAGTACATCCACATCAATCTTAAGCAGATAATTAAATTCCTTGAATGCTTTACATAGAGGTGTTTTGAACCGGAATATGTCAGTTTCAATCCTGAAGATTTTAGCAATCTTAGTTTCATCAATTAAGTTTCCATTTCCAAGGTCAGAAAGCTCATCATCCGTTATCACCTTTTTATCATCCCCTCTTGTCTAATAAATCCACAACTTATTCTTCGTATACAAATCCATCGTCATGTGATTACTAAACTTTAAAGCCAAGCATTCACTAAAATCAATATTTGATGGATCATATTCCATATCTTTGTCAAGTACATATACCTCTTTCTGCTTTTTAATTTCCGTATAATCTTCGAATTTCTTTTTGTAACTCCGGATCAACCATGTAGCAATCACATTCTCCTTAATTTCATCACTAACCATCGTATGATCACCGTATTTTAAATCAAACCATTTCTTTACGATTACATCAATCAACCTTACCAATCTCTTATCAATAAAAATTACCGCTTCAGCATACTTTTTCTCACACTCATAATAACACAATTTCCTTTCATAAACATCAATGTTCCCATTATATAAATCATCCATTTGCTGCTTAACACTTAAGGAATAAGAAAGCTCATGAATTTCCACGTCATAAGTAAACAACTCGTCAACCATTCTACTTAATTGGTTGAATTCATTAAAAATCGTCCCAAGAGGTGTATCACAAGTAAACAAATCATCGTCGATCATGAGTAACCCTAGTATTTTGGATTCTTCCTTTGTTACCTTCATCTTAGCTACTAAAAAGAATCAAAAAAATCATTAGTAGAATAAGTTTGGGAGAAGTTGTATATAGAAAATTAATCACAAAATCCGAATATGAAACACCGACTCTACTGCTATATCAGATGGTCGATACGCCATATTCAACTAACGAAATACACCATATTGATCGTTTGAATAGAATACGTTGTATTAGTTATGAAAGCGAGGTACACCGTACTCAATTGACTAAATACGCTGTATTGGTTATTCGACCAGAACAATAACAGGAAAGGAAAATAACACACAAACATACAAAATATACAAACTATCAAGATGGACGATCTGAGACTGAAACAAAGACTAAAAGCACAAAAATACACTAATCTAACTTACAATAAATCTAAACTAAAATACTAATAAATAAGAATTAAACAAACTCATTCCCTAGCAACGGCGCCAAAAACTTGATGTGTCGTTGTGCGTAGGTAATATTTATTATCAACTTTTACTATTTATATTTTGCCGACTTTACCTAAAAACAACACTAATGGGCAGTGTACCTGATTAGTTGTAGGTTCGTTGGTAAGTAGGATGTCGATCACTAAGAACGAGTGTTAATACTTAAATCTATCAGTATTTTAGTTATCTAAGTTAGTCCTAATTTATTGTATGTTATACCTAAGTTAAACCTAAACAAACGCAAAAGGTGGGTTTTCAGCCTGAGAGACTAGCACGAGTTTTGGTTTACCTAAACTGAGACGAGGGCGATTAACACACACAATTTGATAGTTAAAACATAAAGAAGCGAGCAAGCCTAATGTAAGGAGTGCGTATTAACCATGTTTAATATAATGAAACACATGGTTTTAGTTTATAAGTGGAATGATTGTCTTATCTCGTTGTTGATATAGCATTCCTAGGTTTAGGCGGTACTTCTTCCTAAAACCTAAATCTGGCAATTCTGTCACAATTAATCACATCCGCATAAAGTATTCATGGTTGATTATAATCTATCTTAGGGGACAATAATGATGATCTTATCGAATCTTAGCTCATCGAGACTTTACTAGCTTACTGCTTAACGACTCTTTATTTACTAGTAGTCCACTATCCAGATCTTTACCCAAGGAATCATAACGTTATTTGTTGATCCTAGGTCACCTGCTAGTCCAACTATTCACTAAACCAAGGGCAAAGATAGATCAATATTTTTGATCCTATTACTCTAGATATATAAATTGCAGATTTGGAAAGCTATCCCGGCATCTAGCTAACGCTCTATTTGTATTCCTAGATCCAGTTGAATGATAGGTCGCATACTTAAGCACGTAAATGAGTATAAATTGATAAACATAAAACAACACACAATGAATAAGCATGCAATCAAAATAAACATAAACCAAACGTTGAATTATCATAAACATGGCTAATACCTAAAGGTATTAGCCAATAGTCATTGTAACTATACAAATGTCATAGATGAGCGATTAAGGTAAACTAAACAATAATAAACGATACCAAAAACCGAACGCGTATTTAGAGTATAGAGATTACAAGGGTTTCCTATGGATTGTATTGCGTTACAAGACCTTCTTAGCTTCTCTTCTTTCATAAAAATCGAACCTCGTGGTTAATGCCTTTTTCTCAATCTTCGGTATATTTTTTGCACTTCTTTTACACACCTAAATTCGTATTTAGGGTTTGATATTTATAGGCTCTGGAATTTGGTCGATACGCCGTATTGAAAGAGTTCAATATGGCGTATTGGGGTTTCTTGGTGTAGGCTCCATAATTATTATATTCTAGAATATTCAATGACTTGTAATCCAATATGGCATATGGATTTCTTCTGGATATGGCGTATTAATCTTCTCTTCGTGGATGCTGAGTGAAGTTTAGGGCACGGATACGTTGTATCTTTCTTGATGGATACGACGTATGGGATGTCAGAACAATGCTCTTCATAATTTCTTCATTTAAGTTCCAAAATGCGTGCCTTTTGATTAACTTTCACTCTTTGCTCGATAATTACTGCAAAATAATATAAAATGAGCAATATAGCTGGGATAAATGATGCTATAAAATAGATGTTATTTGATGTCATCCAGAAGCATTGATTTTAAATAGATCACAAGACCTCAAATTTGGAGATTTTCTTTAATTAAATGATCTAAATGAACCATTCGAGCTTAGAAATCATATGAATTAGGACTTGGATCCAGAGATTGATGAATGAGAAATTATTGATGAACCAATAGTTGATGTAGTCAAAATTAGGTATGATGATGGGATAGTTGAGAAAATAGATGAATATCCTAGTTTTTACAACTACGATAAGTAGATCCATATTAATTGTGCTTATAATTTGCAGTTTTCTAGCATGACAGGTTATGAACATGTGAATGCTAACTTTTTTACGATCTTTTCAATCAACATTAGGTCCAAAAGTTTTTATAATTCAATAATGAAATAGAAAATTGAGTATCGAGGGAAAAATGTTGTTGGAACTTTTATAAATATGCCTATCTTTGTTGGAAGCTTTTAAATTGTCACATGTTTTATAGTTATAGAGAATATGGATGCTTACCGAGATCAAGATATAGGTGATGTTATTTTTGAGAAACCGCTTTTGTAGGGATACGTGTTAGAAATACGACAGTATCGGTCACTTCTATTAATATTATTAGATAGCTCCTATAGTAATATTTAGAAACTAGACAGGCTAGATAAGCAAAAGCCTATGGAAAGCCCATGGACCTAAGCCTATAGTCCGGCCACTAAGGTGGTATATAAACCCTTTCCATGCCATGGAAAGGGTGTTGGTTTTTTCATTTTCACACATAGTAATACAAGTTTTTCCCCTTCACTTTCTCTCACTAGAAACAACCTCCCACTCTCTTTCTCTCTCTAGATTTCTTCATAGTTATTTGTGTGTTTAAAGATTACTTAGATTTTACAATTGGTATCAAGAGCCAGGGGGTGATAATCAAGTTCTTATGTGCGTTTTCTCTTCTTGTTCTTGTTCGTCCATTTGGTTTGAATCATACAAAAAGTTTTCACTTTTTGTGGGTTTGAAAACCATAAATTTTACTATTGTCTTCTTCCTTATTATCTAGTTGTACAAGCAAAACTTTGGAAAATTCATAAAAATCTTCATTTTTATAAGCTTTGGTTCAAAAAAGTGCTTGTGTGTCCAAAATCTTAATTTGAAAATTTTTGTGTTAAAAAGTCTAAAGTTTGCATTTTTAAGGTTCTACTAGGCTTAGATAAGTAAGTTGTACAAGAAATTTTGAGTAAAAACGTCAAAAGATGAGTCTTTTAGTGTTTTGGAAAAGTGGAAGTTTGTTTTTGTTGGAGGCGAATTAAGACTGTTCAAGAAGGCGAATTAGTTATTTTCTATTGGAGGCGAATTAGTTTCAACTTCTCAAGGCGAATTAATCTCCTTCCTAGTTCAAGGCGAATTACACCTCCTCTTTACAAGGCGAATTAATCATTTTTTCCTAGAGGCGAATTAACCATTTTTGTGTAAGGCGAATTAATTATTCGTTGAAGGCGAATTAATTTTTCTTTTTGAAGGCGATTTAATCCACTTACTTGGGAGGCGATTTAATCCATACTTTGAAGGAAAATTAATCTCTGATTCAGAGGCAACTTATTCTTAATTTGAATTGTACGGTTTATCTCTTTGGCTTGTAAAATCCCGTGAAACGTTATTTTCCCGGTTTAATCAAGAGTTGTAAAATCCCGTGTAGTTTCAAGACTTAATACACCTAAAAGACATCTTAGTTTATCATAATTACTTCTTATCACTGTCCGATCAACAAGTAATATTTTCACATACCAACAAAGTAACAATGTCTACTCTTGCTGAATTCATGATACTCTCTGGTGCTGACAATCATCCACCAATGTTGGAGAAACACCTGTATGATTCTTGGAAAAGTATAATGGAACTTTACATGCAAAACAGAGAGCATGGAAGAATGATACTTGAATCAGTTGAACATGGTCCACTCATTTGGACTACGATTGAAGAAAATGGTGTGACTAGGACAAAGAAATATGAGAAATTGTCTACAACAGAGAAAATTCAAGCTGATAGTAATCTCAAGGCAACTAATATCATTCTTCAAGGACTATCATCAGATGTCTATTCTCTTGTTAATCATCACAGAGTCGCCAAGGATCTATGGGAAAGATTTCAACTACTAATGCAAGGTACTTCATTGACAAAGCAGGAAAAGGGAGTGTAAATTGTATGATGCATTTGATAAGTTTGCTCACATCAAGAGGAATTACTTCATCAGTATTACTTGAGATTTATTTAGCTGATCAATGACATGAATATTTACAAAATGAAATTGGAGCAATTTTAAGTAAATACCAAGTTCTTAAACAGTCTTCCACCTAAATGGAGTAAGTTTATGACTGATGTCAAACTTGTAAGAGATTTGCATACCACCAACTTTGATCAGCTTCATGCATATTTTGAACAACATGAACTCCATGCAAATGAAGTTTGTATTACGCGTGAACGCAATCAAGATCCACTTACACTAGTTGCTAATCATCAAATGATACCATCATACTTCATTACTTATCAATCCTCATACAACAATCCTCAGTTCTAACAATAGTTTTCATCATCTTAGTCTCCTCAATATGGGTCAATTTATGTCATACAACGTTACTCAACTATTTATCCATCCACACCTCTTGCAATCACTTATCCATCAACACCGCATCCTAATGCTTGCTCATCCACAGTACATCAAGATTCTTGTCCACATCCATAATCCATTCCTCAAATTGAATATACTGTCTCCATAGTTAATCAACAAACACATCTGGCTGAATTTTCTCAGATAGAATTTGGTTTAGAAGTTCTTGTGTTTAAGCAAAGAGATGACCCTATTGATGCCATTAACAAAATGATGTCATTTTTGTCCAATGTCGTCTCATCTCATTTCCTTACAACCAACAATCAGCTAATAAATTCTTCCAACCCAAGACAACAAACAACTATTCATAATGGAAGGGTGACTGTTCAACCAGTTCAAGGGAACAAAGTTTATTTGCTGCTGGTACTTCTAGAACAAGGGCTAACATCTCAGGAATAGGTGGGAATAATTCAGGTCAACAAAGAGTTGTGAAGTGTTTTAACTGGGAAAGGTCACATGCGAGACAGTGCCCGAAGCCAAATAGGAAAAGGGATGCTACATGGTTTTGGGATAAAGTTCTTCTGGTTGAAGCACAAGGATCTGGTAAAGTTCTAAATAAGGAGGAATTGGAATTTTTGGCAGACCCTGGAGTTGCAGAAGGTCCAGTTACATAAAAGATCATTACACACAATGCAGCTTATCAAGTAGATGATTTGGATGCGTGTGATTCTGATTGTGATGACTTCTCTACAGCCAAGGCAGTTTTTATGGCCAATTTGTCTAGCTACGGATCAGATGTTCTCTCTAAGGTACCTTACTCTGAACACTCTCATAATGATATGCTAAATCAAAGTGTGCAAGAGATGTAGTATTCTGAACAAACCCATCTTGTGAATTATCTAGAGAATAAGATAACAAGTGATAGCAATATCATTCCTTATTCTCAGTATCTGCTTGAAACACAAAATGCAGATGTTCAGGATACAAATTTTTCTGCACAACTAGATGCCATGATATTATCTGTGTTTGAACAACTGTCAAATCAAGTAACTAATTGTAACAAGGTCAATAATGACAATCTAATTGCCAATAAATCCTTATTTGCTGAGCTTGAAAGATACAAAGAACGAGTGAAATTGCTAGAAGAAAGACAAAATGTAGATTTAAGTAGTCGAGAAAAGCTTATAATGGATGATACAATTCGGGAGAAAAATGCACAGTTTGCGGATTTTGAAAAGGAAATTAACTATCTCAAACAAACACTTTCGGATCAATCAAAGGAAAAGGAATTGTTAACAAAAACATTTAATGTTTTCAAAAATGAATCCAAGGAAAAAGAAGCTAAGAATATTGCTAAAGAAATTGCTTTGGAAAAGAAAGTTAAAGAACTAGACAATATTGTTTGTAAAATGGGTCAATCCGCGCAAATTGTGCATATGCTCACTAAACCATAAGTTTTCTATAATAACAACCTGAAACAAGCTCTTGGTATTCAAAATTCTTATTATCTTAAGAAAGCTCAGCAGATTAGGCTAATGCTTTATGATGGTAGTGTTATTGCTAAGGAAACCAATGTGATTTCAATTACTGATTCTGAAGAGACTTTGATGCTTGAGGAAGAGTGTCAAAAAATACTTTTAAAACAAAGTGATCCAAAAGTCATAGAAAAGAAAGTTAACATTAAACCAAATAATTATGTTGAGTTAAATTGATTATCTAAAGATTTTGTTAAACATTTTATCCCACAACAAGAATTATCTGATGAACAAGTTTTTCGTTACAAACTTCACACCCTAATACTGACCAATTTGCTTCTTCGCCTATCAAAATTGAGGCTCCTCGGGAACTTCCTAAGGTAAGCCTGGTTAATACAAGCCTTAAAAAGCATAAATACCATCTTGGCCAATTTGACAATGTGGTAAAGAAGCGGATCACGCCCGATGCATTAACAGAAGGGGATGGGGATTTGAACACACTAAAGCTGTTTTTCTAAAAGAAATAATTCCATTTGTAAAGACCTTAAAAGACATATTCAATGTTTTTGATAAAGATCTTTTAAATAAGGTAACAGAAGTACAAACAGTTTTTAACCAGATGGAAGTTGTTGTTCAACAGTATCATATAGACAAATAGTGCTTTGAAATTCAAATGAAACCATTTTTGATTGAAAACGATCAACTCTTAGATCAAATTATTTCTCAAGATATTGTTAATATTGTTGTGAATTCTTCTGTGGATATGAATACTTCTATGAATGTGAATTCTCCTGTTGCTATGAATGATTCTGTAAATTATGTGGAAATGTGAAACAAGTGTCTCGAACTTGAAGCTGAGCTTATCAAACAACATAACATGGTTGAAAAAGATGAGTATAATAGACTTTCGAAAAGCTTTTCTAAACTTAAACAACACTGCATTTCTCTTGAACTTGCAATGCAACTCAATAAATAAATTTTTTAAAAGAATAACACATCTGTGAACCAAACTGAACCTTTATTTGATCAATTGTTTGAATCGAACAATTTGAAAGATGAGCTTCATTAAAAAGACACAACAATCGAGAAGTTAAAAGCAAACATTAAATGTTTGAATAAACTTCCATCATAAACAATGTGAAAAAGGACATAGATGAGATTGAGACCATCAACATAGAACTGGAACATAGGGTGACAAAACTTATTGCTGAGAATGAGCATTTGAAACAGACTTATAAACAACTCTATGATTTAATTAAACTATTACGTGTTTAAGCTAAAGAACATGTTGAATCACTAGTCAATCAATTAAATTAAAAGTCTGTTGAAATTACTAATTTAAATGCTCAACTCCAAGACAAAGTTCTTGTCATAACAACTTAAAAAAATGATCTTAGGAAATTTAAAGGAAAAGACATAGTTGACAATGATGCCCAAGTGTCAAAAGATACCACTATTGCTCCAGGAATGTATAAGCTTGCCCAAATAACTTTGGCTCCTAAGGATAAGAATAATAAGGAAACTCACATAAACTACCTTAAGTACTGATGTGTTTCAAAAGATTTTAATTTATAATGACTCAAAATACCAATTTTATTATAGGGAAACACACGGGTGAAAGTATAACCCACGTATGTAGTATAATCTTTTTAGGTAAGACCAGGTCGTCCACAGGGAAAAGACATAGTTGACAATGTTGCCCAAGTGTTAAAAGATACCACTATTGCTCCAGGAATGTATAAGCTTGCCCAAGTAACTTTGGCTCCTAAGGATAAGAACAATAGGGAAACTCACATATACTACCTTAAGTACTGATGTGTTTCAAAAACTTTAAATTTATAATGACTAAAAATACCAATTTTATTATAGGGAAACATACGGGTAAAAGTATAACCCACGTATGTAGTATAATCTTTTTAGGTAAGACCAGGTCATCTACAGGGATTTGAGTAGTGTTCAAGTAACCATAAAGAAAATAGACTTTAACAGTTTTGAAAATAACTTTTGTTGGGAATTAAGAGCTTCTACAAGGTTATACTGCTAATAGACTTAGTACTACTATTTGAAGATTTATGCTGCTACTAAAGATTAAAGAATATAAACTAAGTCGTTAGTACTTCTAGTTGTAATAGTTAGTACTGTTAGTTATAGTGAGTACTGCCAGTACAATATGATAGATCATTAGTACTGCTAGTTAGTTTATTAGTACTGTTAGTATAAGAAGTTAGTACTGCTTATGTGATATGCATGAGATATATTAGGAATAGATATGCATGATCACTTAAAGCGGTTTGTAAGCCTATTAGGGTTTTCCTTGGTGTATAAAAGGAACCCTACGGCATAGTTAGAGATATGAATTCAACATAGAAAAGTCATATCTATTTAGGCAAAACATATAGTTGTTTTATGAATCATTCAATATATTATGAGTTGAGAGAAAGATCTTGTGTTGTTATTTTTACATTGTTTAATTGTTCTTCTAGTATATAAAGATTAGATTTCGCATAATCTTTATATATTCTATAAGGTTTCTATCATAGTTGTTTTAGATCTATCTAAGATAACTAAAGCCTTAACAAGCTAAACTAAGATTTGTTCAAACGGGATCAACGACTTTTGTTTTATCAGTGATAATAAAGATGACTATTCAAATAGTTGAGAATAATTCATAAGTGTTAGAAATGAATAAGACCTCGAAGATGGAACCTTTAATTTATAAAAAAGGATTTCTTGTCAGAAAACAGTTTCATAAATTAACTTGATTAACTCAAGACTTATATTTAGTTAACTAGACCAAATGTGACACTTAAATAATCCAGTTGCTAATATATCAAAGCTTATTTTGTTTATCAGTTTATGAAAGTAAATTTCTCGACACAGACATTAAAGACCATAGACAAATCTTTACAACCACATAGATCATAACGGGTCTTTCGACCTATACCGATATGATTATATAATCTAAGATTGATAAGTAAAACAAGCAAGATAAGATATAATAGGGTCGCAACATAAGCTTGAGATTAAAGAGATTATGACCATATTAAACACTTATTCATTATAATCACATCACCGAGTAGTCATAAGAGATTTATCCTCTCATACCTAAGGTGTTTATAACATAACTCGGTTTGATAACAAACTTCATTCTTTTACTAAACTAGTATGATGTTCTTTGTCGTTCTTGGTGATTTGATTTTGATTCTTTAAAGGATATGGTGTTTATGGTTGAAGAGTGGTTGGAAAGTGTTTTTGTGCGTGTGGGATGAGAGGATTGATACTTAGTTGTTTGTAAGTATGAGATGGATGAAAAGGATTGAAATTAGTCCTCTATTTATAGGCTGAGTAAGGGTTGAAGTGCGGCGCACAAAGTATATTGTGTGACGTACTTGGTGGTTTAATGCAAGGGGAATTTAATGTTTATTGGAGAAATGCGGCATACAAAAGAATTTGTGCGCCGTACTTAGGGTATTAATGTAGTGGTATTTATGTCTTCATTTATTCTTCAACGTCAGATGGGAGGTGCGGCGCGTAGTTATGGATTTAATGCTGAATTTGACTAAGTCTCTTAATTCCTTTGACTTGAGGATAAGTGTGGCACATAATTGGTAAGTGTGGCGCACATTTGCACTTTTAGGCTTGATTCTTTATCTTTTCTTGTATGTTGTGTTCCTTAGCGTATAAATACGTGATCTTTATTGTTTTTGACCTCGAGATATCTTTAAGTGAACCTGCAAGCAATTAAAGCTATTAAGTATCAAAAGTTCATGATAAATGATAGAATATATACAAATAACACCACCGAAAACATGTATAATTTGGGCGTTATCAAATCCCTCCACACTTAGTTGTTGCTTGCCTTCGAGCAATCAAAGCAAGAAAATAAGATCATTTATCGTGACGTGGAGAAAATTTGGATTTTACAAGTGTTTGCATATTGTTTAACTTTTCAGGCATTGACATATAACTAAGCACCTCACATAAGGAAATGTGTTTGATTTATAGAATTCACTCAGTTCACTCAGATAGGGTTTATGTATTGTAAAGACACTTAATTTGCACAGACATAATCTAGACAGCTACCATTGGCTTATACTTGACACATAAACCTGACCGAAGGGCGGAACTTAATACTAGCAAAGGATAATAGCATATACAGATCTTCATGTGCCAAAACTTAAGCCTTTATTTCTTTGAACTACTATATATATTTTTTTTATATTACTAAGGCATGGCACAGAACTTCATCTTTCAATTTTAACTTTTTCACTTAGGTATTTCAGCAACTTAGCACTAAAGGGAGTGCTTGCAAGAACAGAAACTTGCGGGATTCATAGCATATAATAGGCTTCGGTCTAGTAAATGATGATCAAGCATAAGTTCTAGAGCTTCTAAATTACCGGCTCACCCAAATATAATTATCAACCAATACCACTGTTCCAGAAAAGGAGACAAATTACAAATACACAGCCATAATGACGGATGAGACACTTGCAACTGCATTCAAACCTTAACTCGAACAGGCTAAAGGTATCAATTATCTTAGGTACCAAAAGTGGGTACCCGAATATTCTAAAGGCTTAATTTCTCACAATTTAGTGGACTGGGTTGTGCTAGCTATAATGTCAATCCGTTTGGATTTGCCTTACTAAGAGCATTTTTTATATTTTGAAAACATATTAAGACGTTTTTTTGTATCAGTTGGAAAATTTTGGTAGGGCAAACATGGAGGGATATGATTAATTTTTCCTATTTGGCTCTCCTCCACACTTAAGTTGAACATTGCCCTCAATGTGATAACTGATAATAGAGATAAAATAGGGAAAATTAAGGAAAAACGGTACTTCTCGAGGCATAAAGAATTGTATAGTTGCGAGATAGCTATCCTTGAGCATACTTCCAAATCTTTAAGCTATATTACCTGCATAAAAGTAAACACACAAAAAGAAAATATTTTGTTGTTGTTTTTTTATATATATTATTATTAAATAAATAAAGGATATAAATGGAAGAATGAAGGAGGGACTCCTCCACACTTAAGTGATGCACGAGTTGCCTCTTGAGAAGCGCTTAATTTTTAAGAGATTCATTAGCTAGACTCGAACTTGGTGAGTCATTCTTTGGGAAAGAAAGGAGTGACTGCTTCCCTTTGGTTATTATAATATTCTTCTTCATGGTATAGTTTGAGTCGATGACCATTAACAATAAATATTTTTCCATCTTTTTGACGTAAGACAGCTCCAACTGCGAAATCACTTGCATCACACATAAGTTCAAACGAAAGATTCTAGTTTGGGCTTACGATCACAGGAGCACATGTGAGTTTCTCTTTTAATAACTCGAATGCTTTTTGACATTCATCATCGAATTCAAAGGGAGTATCTTTTTCAAGCAGCTTAGTTAGAGGTCGGGCAATTTTCGAGATCTTTAATGAAACACCAGTAAAAACCGGCATGTCCAAGAAAGCTTCTAATACCTTTGATATTAGTTGGAGGTGGAAGTTTTGAGATAACATTAATTTTTGCTTTGTCGACTTCAAGTCCTGTGCCAGACACCTTGTGTCCAAGCACAATTTCTTCTTTGACAATGAAGTGACATTTTTCCCAATTAAGGACAAGATAAGCATCTTTGCAACGCTGGAGCATTTTATCAAGGTTGTTTAGGCATTTGTCAAAAGGGTCTCCAAAGACGAAGAAATCGTCCATGAATACTTTGACAGATTCTTCAATCGTGTCGTGAAAGATTGCCAACATGCATCTTTAGAATGTAGTTGGGGCATTGCATAGCCTGAAAGGCATTCGCCTATAAGCGTATGTTCTGAAAGGACATGTGAATGTTGTTTTTTCTTGATCATTATGATCGATAGGAATTTGGAAGTATCCAGAAAAACCATCGAGGAAACAGAAATATTTATTTCTCGCGAGTCTTTTTAACATTTGATCCATAAACGGTAAAGGAAAATGATCTTTTGCGGTTGCTTCATTAAGTTTACAATAATTGATGCATACTCGCCAACCCGTAACGGTTCTTGTTGGAACAAGTTCATCAATTTCGTTTATGACTACTGTAATACCGCCTTTCTTTGGTACACAATGAATGAGACTAACCCAAGGACTATCAGTAATTGGATAAATAATTTCGGTATCCAAGAGTTTTACAAATTTGTTTAACAACTTCTTGTATATTTGGATTTAACCTTCTTTGTCTTTGGACAACTGGTTTCTTGTCTTCCAGAAGTTGTATTTTGTGCTTGCTAGTTGATGGGCAGATACCAGGAATGTCTGTTGTTTTCCAGGAAAAGGTTTCCTTATGTTTCTTAAGAACATATACAAGTTTGTTTTTGTTTTGAGCAGAGAGTTTAGATGATATGATTACAGGAAGGAAAGAGGGTTCTTCCAAAAATACATATTCCAAATTATCAGGAAGAGGTTTGAGTTTAAGATCCGTAGGAGGTTCTTCGAGAGATGTTTTGATTTTATAATCGGTGTTGATGGTGATTTTCTCGAATGGTGGTTCTTCTGTATCGGATTCAGATTCAGAATTTTCATCGGCAGTCATTGCCATAATATCATCGAATTCGGAAAAAATTTCTTCTTCGAGGAGGGTTCCTTCGATGGAATGAAGGATTTTGCTTCCTTCGTCTAGAAGAGCGTCAAAATCTTCTTCTAAGATTTCATCGATGACATCGATACTAAAACATATATCATCGTTTGAGTAAGAGTGTTTCATCGCAGAGTCGATATTAAAGATTATTCGTTTAGTTCCAACTCCAAGATTGAGTTGTTTTTGTTTAACTCGAATAACCGCATCAGCAGTGTGAAGAAAGGGACATCCCAAGATGAGAGGAACTTTGCTATCTTCTTCCATTTCGAGAATAACGAAATCAGCAAGAAAGGTGAATTTACCAACTTTAACGAGCATATTTTTAGCTATTCCAACAGGGTATTGGACTGATCTGTCGGCTAATCTTACGGTCATTTTAGTAGGTTTAAGAGTTTCGAGAGATAGTTTTGCATATAAGGAATATGGCATAAGGTTAATGCTGGCACCAAGGTCGGCTAAAGCATTACATGAGAAAGTTTTGAAATTACATGGAATAAGGAAACTTCTGGGGTCTCCGAGTTTTGGTGGAACTTTATTTTGAAGAATGGTGGAACTTTCATTGCTTAGGAAAGCGGCAGAAATTTGTTCGATTTTATGCTTGTTGCTTATGAGTTCTTTGAGAAATTTTCCATAGTTAGGCATTTCGGCTAAGACGTCGACAAGAGGTACGTTGATTCGGACAACTCGAATCATGTCAAGGAATTTTCAGTATCGGGCCTCTGTTTTTTCTTTTTTAAGGCGTTGAGGATATGGGATTTTTTGTTTGTATGGTTTTGGTAACGGTTTTTATTTGACTGGTATCGGAAGTTGAGTTTTTGGTTGTGGTGTAGGTTCATCATCTTCATCATCGCTATCGAAGTTGATAGGGTTTTTAGAATTATTTTGCTGATCATTCGGGTTATCTAGTGGATCATAGGATTTACCGCTTTTTGTGAATATGGCATTCACATGCTCATTACGAGATTACGGTGGTTGGTAAGCTTTAGAGTTGCCACCTCGAGGGTTTGGTTGAGTGTTGCTTGGAAGAGATCTAGAAGGTCGACCAGATTGCTTGTCAGTGAGTCTGTCGAACTTTGTTTTAAGGTTTTGGATTGAAGCTTGGTGATTTTTGGCTACTGTTTCGAGTTGAGTTTTGAGGTTCATGAATGTTTCTTTGACAAAAGCGTTGGTTGATTGCTAAGACTTCATGAAATCGTTGAATTGTTTTTGAAGATCGTAAGTTTTGTCATCGGTAGATAATTCGATTGTAATCATTTCGTCCGCTCAAACACCAATTATCGCGATTCAAGTCTCGATCGCGGTAATCATTGTAAAAACGAGTCTTACGGAAAGTTTGCATGAATTTAGCTTCTTCTTTAAGAGACATAGGTATGTCATTATCTTCAAGACCGGGTATTGGTTTTTTAGCACGAGATTGGAGTTCTTTGTACTGAGCATCCATTTTTATGGTCATGGCATCCATTCGGGCCATAATTTTGTCAGTGTCGGTATTACTGCTACCTTCGTCGGCGGAATCAACGGTTTTCTTAAGAGATGATTTGGTTTATTGGTTTTTAGCCCAGTCAAGCTTGACTAAGACTTTGTCTTCGAGAAGCTGATAAGCTTGATTTGATGTTTTATAGAGGAAAATACCACCAGCTGCGGCATTTAAAACTTCTTGGGTTATTTCGTGGAGACCATGATAAAAGATTTTGATAATATTGCCTTTGGACAAATTGTGACCATCGCAGTTTCGGAGCATTTCCTTTATAAGAAGCCAAGCATCGGTTAGAGATTCGTTTTCATGTTGAGAAAAGGCTCGGATTCTGTGAGGAGTCGATCAAAAAGAGCTGGGAGAAAGAATTGGCTAATGAAAGCGGTTCAAAGTTCATCTCACATTTTAATAGTTCCTTCGTTGAGTTTGTCTAGCTATGTTTTTGCTTCTCCAGTGAGTCATAGGGGAAACATTATCAGGCGGACAGCTTCATTTTCGGTATCTCTGTATTTAAACATATCGCAGCTTCCGAGGAATTCGTGAATGTGTTTATGAGGATTAGTTTTGGTTCTACCATCAAATTGGTTTCCTTTGATGAGAGTCAAGTGGTTACCTTTAATGGCAAATTGGTTTGCGGTTTTAGGAATAGTGATTGCGGAACCGGGAGTCGAAGCGAAAACACAGTCGGCAGCCCACATGGGTTCATCATCCATGGGATAATAATTTCAAAGAATATCAAGAAAGTAACGAAAGTAATTGATGTTGATAATTAGCAAATAGAAAATTCTCTGGTTTTGAGGTGGGTTGTTTCTTTGATCGAATGGAATTCTTATGTTTCGTCGTCAAAGTCTTCGATTCAGAGTATGTTCAGGTTCAGGTAAAGGTTCAACAAGTTCATAATTGGAAGCACGTGTATGCATCCAAGGGAGAATTTGTTTGGGTCAGTTTTCCAAAAAACTGTACGGTGATTTTTTGAAAAATAGGGGGAGTTAAAATAATTTTCCAAAGTTGACTATAGAACAACTTAAAAATCCCCGGCATCGGCACCAAAAACTTTGATATGTTTCAAAAGCTTTAAATATATAATGACTGAAAATACCAATTTTATTATAGGGAAACACACGGGTGAAAGTATAACCCACGTATGTAGTATAATCTTTTTATGTAAGACCAGGTCGTCCCTAGGGATTTGAGTAGTGTTCAAGTAACTAGAAAGAAAATAGAATTTAACAGTTTTGAAAATAACTTTTTTTTACTAGTGATAATAAAGATGACTATTCAGATAGTTAAGAATAATTCATGAGTGTTGGAAATGATAAAGACCTCGAAGATGGAACCTTTAATTTATAAAAAAGGATTTCTCGTCAGAAAATGTTTTCACACATTAACTTGATTAACTCAAGACTTATATTTAGTTAACAAGACCAAATGTGTCACTCAAATAATCCAGTTGCTAATATATCAAAGCTTATTTTGTTTATCAGTTTACGAAAGTGGATTTCTCCGCACAGACGTTAAAGACCATACACAAATCTTTAAAACCACATAGATCATAACAGGTCTTTCGACCTATACCGATATGATTATATAATCTAATATTGATACGCAAAACCGACAAGATAAGATATAATCTTGAGATTAAAGAGATTATGATCATACCAAACACTTATTCATTATAATAACATCACCGAGTAGTCATGAGAGATTTAGACTCTCATGGCTACGGAGTTCATAACATAACTTGATTCGATAACAAACTTCATTATTTCACTTAGGTATTTCAGCAACTTAGCACTAAAGGGAGTGCTTGCAAGAACATAAACTTGCAGGATTCATAGCATATGATAGGCTTTGGTCTAGTAAATGATGATCAAGCATAAGTTCTAGAGCTTCTAAATTATCGGCTCACTCAAATATAATTATCAACCAACACCACTGTTCCAGAAAAGGCGATAATTTACAAATACACAACCATAACGATGGATGAGACACTTGCAACTACATTCAAACCTTAACTCGAACAGGCTAAAGGTATCAATTATCTTAGGTACCAAAAGTGGGTACCCGAATATTCTAACGGCTTAATTTCTCACAATTTAGTGGACTGTGTTGTGCTAGCTATAATGTCAATCCGTTTGGATTTGCCTTAATAAGAGCATTTTTTATATTTTAAAAACATATTAAGATTTTTTTTTGTATCAGTTGGAAAATTTTGGCAGGGCAAACATGGAGGGATATGATTAATTTTTCCTATTTAGCTCTCCTCCACACTTAAGTTAAACATTTCCCTCAATGTGATAACTGATAATAGAGATAAAATATGGAAAACTAAAGGAAAACGGTACTTCCCAGGGCATAGAGAATTGTATAGTTGCGAGATAGCTATCCTTGAGCATACTACCAAATCTTTAAGCTATATTACCTGCATAAAAGTAAACACACAAAAAGAAAACATTTTTTGTTTTTTTTTATATATTATTATTATTAAATAAATAAAGGATATAAATGGAAGAATGGAGGAGGGACTCCTCCACACTTAAGTGAAGCATGTGTTGCCTCCCGAGAAGCGCTTAATTTTTAAGAGAGTCATTAGCTAGACTTGAACTTGGTGAGTCATTCTTTGGGAAAGAAGGGAGTGACTACTTCCCTTTGGTCATTATAATATTCTTCTTCATGATATAGTTTGAGTCGATGGCCATTAACAATAAATGTTTTTCCATATTTTTGAAGTAAGACAGCTCCAACTGCGAAATCACTTGCATCACACATAAGTTCAAACTGAAGATTCTAGTTTGGGCTTACGATAGTTTCTCTTTTAATAACTCGAATGCTTGTTGACATTAATCATCGAATTCAAATGGAGTATCTTTTTCAAGCAGCTTAGTTAGAGGTCGGGCAATTTTCGAGAAATCTTTAATGAAATGTCGGTAAAAACCGGCATGTCCAAGAAAGCTTCTAATACCTTTGATATTAGTAGGGGTGGAAGTTTTAAGATTACGTTGATATTTTGCTTTGTCGACTTCAAGTCCTGTGCCAGACACCTTGTGTCCAAGCACAATTCCTTCTTTGGCTATTAAGTGACATTTTTCCCAATTAGGGACAAGATGAGCATCTTTGCAGCACTGGAGTATTTTATCGAGGTTGTTTAGGCATTTGTCGAAAGAGTCTCCAAAGACAAAGAAATCATCCATGAATAAATCGAATTGTGTTTTTGAACCATATAGAAATGCAAATGTGCAGCATTCCAAATTAAATACATATTCTGAGCTAATGTGCGTTAAATGTAATAGTTCTATGTTTGATGCTAGACATGAATTGTGCTTTCTTGAATTTGTTTCTTATATGAATGCGAGTTCCAAATCTAAGTCTGTTAAGAAAGCTAAAAAGAAAGAAGAATGGAAACCTACAGGAAAAGTGTTTATTAAAATTGGATATAACTGGCAACCCACAGGAAGGACTTTTACTTTTGTTGGAAATGCGTGCCTTTAACTAGGATTACTGCCACTAATAAAGTGCCTCTTAGGGAACCCATTCCTCTAGAAGTTGTTTTACAAAAATCTGTAGTAACTAAGGTTTATACTTGGAGACCTAAGGTACCTAAGACTAATAATTCTAATAGCAAACCTAAGATTGCTAAATCTGTGATTTCTAACACAACAGAACCCGGTAAATCTCAGGGATCCAATACTTTAGTTGCTCCATCTTCTTCTTCTATCGATCTCAGGTTGTCCAAATTGTTTTGTGGTATTTGGACTTCGGATGCTCCAAGCACATAACCGGAGATCGCTCTTAGCTCACCAATTTAGTTCATAAGTTTCTCGGTACTGTCAAGTTTGGTAACGACTAGATTGCAAAGATTATGGGTATGGTGACTATTAGATAGGAAATATCACAATTTTAAGGGTTTATTATGTGGAAGGGTTAGGACACAATCTATTATCTGTTGGTCAATTCTACGACTCAGATCTTGAAGTAGCTTTTAGAAAACACACGTGCTTTGTTCGTAATCTAGAAGGTGATGATTTACTCTTAGGCTCTTGAGAAACCAACCTTTATACATTGTCAATGGGGGATATGATGGTGTCTTCTCTAATTTGTCTCTTGTCTAGAGCCTCAAAGACCAAATCTTGGTTATGGCACCGACGATTATCACATTTAAACTTTGGTGCTATTAATCATTTGGCTAAAAATGGTCTCGTACAAGGTCTTCCTAAATTGAAATTTGAAAAAGATCATCTGTGTTCGGCATGTGCTATGGGGAAAAGCAAAAAACATTCACATAAACCTAAATCCGAAGACACCAATCAAGAAAAATTATATCTTTTACACATAGATCTTTGTGGGCCTATGCGTGTTGCAAGTATAAATGGGAAAAAGTACATCCTCATCGTTATGAATGATTACTCTCGGTTCACATGGTTGAAGTTTCTAGCATCAAAAGATGAAGCTCCTGATTTCACAATCAAGTTTCTAAAAATGATACAAGTTAGATTGAATACTCCTGTCAGGAACATTCGTACAGATAATGGAACTGAGTTTATCAATCAAACTCTGCGTAGCTATTATGAGAGTGTTGGTATCTCTCATGAAACATCGGTTGCATAATCTCCACAACAACATGGTGTCGTCAAAAGGCGAAATCGTACTCTTTTTGAAGCCGCTCGAACAATGTTAATCTACGCAAAAGCTCCTTTGTTTCTATGGGTCGAGGCAGTCGCTACCACATGTTACACCCAAAACCGATCCATTATACGGCGCCACCATAGAAAAACTCCTTATGAGCTCTTACATGACAGAAAACCCGATCTATCTTACCTTCATGTCTTTGGTGCACTTTGCTATCCAAACATTGACAATGAGGATTTGGGCAAACTTCAAGCTAAAGCTAACATAGGTATTTTCATAAGATATGCACCCAAGAAGAAAGCTTACCGCATCTACAACCGGCATACTAGAAAAATCATTAAACCCATCCATGTTGATTTTGATGAGCTAACGGCAATGGCTTCTGAACAACTCAGTTCAGGACCCGGACTTTAATCAATGACTCTTGCAACATCCAGTTTAAGACTCGTTCCAAACCATATTCCTCAACAACCATGTATACCACCATCGAGGCATGAATGGGATCTTGTGTTTTAACCAGTGTTTGATGAGTTCTTATCTCCTCCATCTAGTGTTGCCTCTCTAGTTCTTGTAGAAGAAGCTCCTGCTCCTGTTGAGTCAACCAGTTTACCTTCCTAAACAATTGTTGATCAAGATGCACCCACACCAAGAACCTCACAAACCACTCTAGAATCACAATCCCAAACAATTCTTCTCTGTGCTGAATAAGAGTCACATGACCTTAAGGTTACACATATGAGTAACAATTCTTATTTTGGCATTCCAATTCCAGAAACTCTTTCTAAAGAATCCATCGGATGTTATCTCTACTACTGTGCACTCAGACGCTCCAATCTCAAAATACCTCAGTAATGGATAAAAGATCATCTGTTACAAAACATAATTGGTGACCCTTCCAGACCCGTTTCCACAAGACTCCAACTATACAAACAAGCCCTGTTCTATTACTATGATGCCTTCCTAACTTCAGTTGAACCTAAGACGTATAAAGATGCACTAACTCAGTCATGCTGGATTGAGGCAAT